>JAQFYG010004568.1:0-10881 GCA_034694325.1 Entomobrya corticalis | reverse complement strand
GTGGTTCAGGTGTTACTACCACAGATTGATTGGTTCCACACAAACATGAGCACAATACGCAGGGAAATTTGGTCGCTGAAATTCAAACAAACAAATTCATAAGAAAATATTGTTAATATTATTATTATACATTCTACATGCTCGAAACAATGTTCATTATCTATGCAATAGATATATGTTTATAGATATATAAAAATTTATTTTACTTACAAAATATTTGTGATGTAGTGATATTATGAATTATAAGGCTTTTTAAAATAAGAATCAAAACCCAGAAAATTGCTGTAATTTTTTTAAATGCTAATGAGTACAGCAGAAGTAAACTCCTGCCGTTGCCACTGTGTTCCAGATATTTCTGGTCTTCATGACCATAAGTGTTGTTCCCAGCGGTTTTTGAGAAACAAACTACGAACGTCACACTGACAAAGAGGGAAAGTAGAAGCGTGAATGTTTTCATTTTTGATTACTTTTCAGAAACAATGTATTTTTTCAAAAATAATTTTATGTTTCAGTCTAAGTTAGGCAAAACTAATGATAATGATAATGATTGAAGGCAAAGTTATCACTTTTATATATGCTGCCGTACCATCGCATCGCTGCATTTATATTTTGTTTTTTTCTGTGCCCCTCGCAAGCGCAAACCAAGGTAGGTAAAGGCAGTAATGCTGAATGTAGCGACAATGTATGACCTCTTCAATAAAAAACGGCATGGTATAGTAGACCCCAAAGGCGTTTGGTATTAATTATCTTTTGAACTATAATGAATTTTTAAATGATTTCAAAACAAAAATCGATGTTTTTTGAAATAGTGAGCGCTACATTTTTATAATTTGAAAGATAATTTCATTTGTGAAGAAGTCTTCTGATATTTAAGATTTGTTTTAGTACAAATCATAGTAACATAGCATCAACTATTTTATTCAGCGAGGGAGGCACAGCTACCAAAAGTTTTGCTACGGTTTTTGTGATACATATGAATTTCGATCGTCGTTATTGATGAACCCTGAGCGCAGGTACTAACAACAATAGAAAACCTGCATGACTTTTTAACAATTTAGGCCGGGTATTTAGTTGGATGTGTCGAGGGCCGATGGCGAGTCTAATTTTTATTATTATTGCAATTTGCAATACCGATGATCTTGAAGTACATCATGGTCGTTTTATGAGATTTACATACTTTGTTAAAGATTATTTGTTTCTGTTACAGTCTACTTTTATGAAGGTTTCTAAGTTTCTAGTGTCACTCCTTCAATTTCACATATTTTCTGACATTGGTATCCGATATCTTTCATTATGAATGTTTTAAAAAATTTATTTTTACAACTCTTTCGGGCTCATCTTTTCAGTAAAAGTATTTATAAGGTAGCTATGAAAACAACACGATATTTGTGAAAGGTGTCTGTTTTATATACCAAGCAATATACGAGATGAATTCTTATACTCAAAGCATTTAAATTAGAAAATTGCGGTGAAATTGAAAACAAATCACCGTGAAATTCATATTTTATGACATTCAGCGGTAGATTCTGACTGACATTATTAAAATGTTGCATATTTACCAAGAGTACAATTTTCTCAACTATGTATTTCTGAATGAGTATCAATATGTTTAACGAAATTTTTTCATCTGTTATAACTTTAACCATTGCAAATTGCAAAATATGCACTTAATGGTTTAAAAATATTGGAGGCTCAAGACATCGTCTGAATTATCTTACAGTGCATCAATCATATATTAACCAACTTAACCTACCATGTAAATACTGATTAGATGATAAAAATATAACGGAATATTTAAAATGTACTGAATTTGTTAAGTATTTTGAATGAGGAGATAGACATTTTTGTCAGTCATAGTGTATTTAATTATCTAGACACAAGTATTTCTTCATTCATTACCAGATTTACCATTCAATAAACTCAATTTTGAGCATGATTTCAGGTTTTACGTTCGGTCATCTAATAACATATATTATGTTATTTTAGTAATTTCAAAATCTATAGTTTAACCTTTGTTCAGTTTCAATTTCACTATGTATTTTGAAAATAACGAGAAATTTTGACCAAATTACAATTATAAAAATGTATCCATAATCCATATATCCATATCATATACATTGTATGTCGGATAGAACAGCATGGAAAACGGACATCTCAATAGTTTTTTTTACTGAATTCAATAATAATTTGTGTATAATGAAAACAATGTTCGAGAAGCAATTGAGCTCGAGATTACATCAACACATACCTATGTAGACGTGCAAAATTATGCAATAACCTAGCTTATATGTAAAAGGCATTGTGCAATGTTTTGCAACATAAAAAATGAGCAATTGATTCTTTGGGAAATATATCTTTTTAGACCATGACTGAACATTAGTTTTTTTAGACTTTGATTATCAATCATAACAACTAGCTAATTTCAGTAAAGATCATATTATATTTTGTACATATATCTATTGCATAGATAATGATCATAAGCCTTCGTTAATTATGCGACCGTGCATATACAATATATATGTATGTTTTGTTAATTTTTTACACGAAACGGTATTCGCTATTTTATGCGTTAACTCTCTGCAAAACCAGTGAGGAATGAAGGGACCTTAAAAAAGGTATCCAAATAAATATTGTGCCGTTCACCATTGACAAGAAACATTGAAAATATGTTTTTTTTATTCTGAAAATACACTGTCAAGTTTATTGTCAATGTCAATATAATTTATTATCGTCATCATTAGCGGTATAAAGGATAAACCATAAACCTGACTCTAGTATAATGTACCTACATATTATATTAACTTTAACGGTGCCTTTTTAACTATCAGCAAGAACGACAAAAAATATTTATAAGGGAAGTTTGTGTTGTGAATGTGATGACAAGTTTTTAGCTATATCCGTATCCGTCCGTGCGACGACCTTGCGAATTGCGATATTCAAAGTTTTTTGTTATTTGCAACATGTTGTTTGATGATTTATTTTTATAGATTTTAGTGTTTGTTGAAGTTGAAGATGAGTTGTTCATGTTTTATTTGAAATCAACGTTTCAAGCTTGAGTATATAAAAAATATATCCCAGCTAAGTGCAGTGATCTTAAAAAATTCAAACTTCAAACTTGATCTTTCCCTTTCATTCTTATTCAGTGTAACAAAAGTGGGATCAAATGATCAAATCCAGGTAGTATTGCAATTTGCTATTCTGCTGAAGTTGAATAAAAAGCTGTTTGCAAGAGTCAGAGTGTATCTTGGACTTTTATAAAAGAAGCTTTTGTTATATAATTTTTTTATTTGTTCAAGATTCAGTGCAAACTGCAAAACATGCAGCAAGAGATTTTGAGTTTGTTTTGTTGAAGATTATCTTAAAGAAATGAAGATGTTGGTGCCAGTAAAGTAAAATAGGATTTTTTACAGGAAGACCTGAGGCTAATAAAGGATATAACATGTATACAGACATATTTACAATGCAAAACTATATGGATAAAAAAATTTAAGATTTGAAAGATTATATAAGTAATATGGTGAAATAAAAGGAAGATACGAAGAATCGGTGGTAAAATAATATATAATGATGCATACCTATACAGTAACTGGAAATTCAAGTTTTTAGTGTAGATGTAAAAATGATGATGATGATGATATTTGCATATTCAATAGAAAAAAATCCTTATCTTATCTTCTAATTTGCATAAATAAGATAAGATTTTTTTCAGAATTTTTTCTTCTAGAAATTTCGAGATGAATTTTGTAGAACATTCCGGAAAAAATTCTGTACTAAAAATAATTTCAAGAATGTTCTACAAAATTCATCTCGAAATTTCTAGAAGAAAAAAATCCAAAAAAAATTCTTATCTTATTTATGCAAATTAGTAGATAAGATAAGGACTTTTTTCTATTGAATATGCAAATATCATCATCATCATCATTTTTACATCTACACTAAAAAGTTGAATTTCCAGTCACAGTACTGGGCTACGTCACCCTAATGATGTTTTTTACTTGATGAGATGATGATGGCAAATAATAAAGATGATGTGAGGAGACGAGGAGATGAAATATTTTGTGATTCATTTTCTTTTGGTTTATTATTATGTCTACCTGCATTATAATGAGATACTACGTAGAATTTCCAGGATTAAAAACATTTCCAGGGAACTAATTACATTAGCGTTTCATTAAGAAATAATATCTCTGTTTTGTGCGATTTACTGTGCTCTGTTGTGCTACTTGTTAACAAACAAGTTCCGGTAATTCTGTCCAAAAATAGATTAAGGTGGAAATAGTGAAAATTATTCAAATTCATCTCATTGTAAAAAAAATGAGTGACAAGCAATGAGTGATAAAACGTGCTATATGATATGATCTTGAAAATTGATCTGTATAAATTTTTGTCTGATGCGTTGTTGTTGACTGTCACTTTAGTCTCCACCTAGCTTCCAGAGAGTGAAAACGAGGAAATTTCTACTGAAAATTTAGGTTTTCTTCTCTTCAATTCAAATAGAAAAAGAGTGAAAAAAAGGAGAAGTGTTTAGGATTTAGGATATGATGTGGCCTTGAGCAGCTGCTGTCTGTGAATACTTGTCTGATGATATGATGTAGAATGCCACACGGCGTTGTGGTAAGTTTACTTGCAACTTGGTAGAATTTTTTTTTTGTTATTGCATAAAAATCTCTATTTATATGAATAAGAAAATGAATATTGGTCTGTTGTATAAAAAAATGTAAATTTGTATCCAAATAATTTTTTTTACGGAGTTGAAAGTATACAGATGTTTTTTTTTGTCCTTACGACAGGATGAGTTTATCAAGTATCAAGTCAACATGCATTTATTTACATATTTTGCTGTGCAATAATGTTTGCTAATTTTTGCACAGTGCAATTTAGCGAGTAAGTTAAAAGAGAACATAATTATTTGGGTTTGAAAATTTGCTAAATATTTTTTTGCAAATTTTTTGTGGAATAGCTTTTGTTTGAAGACGCTTTAAATGGAAATTGCTTAATGTGGGAAAAGTTAATGTGGTGACTAGTTAAAATTTTAAGATGTGGGTTTTTTGACAGTTTGTTAAATGGTTTTTGATTGGTTCTTTAATTTTGAGTGTTGCATGTGCATGCGTGCGTCGACAAAATTGTTGGGTTTTAAGTGCAGCGTCAACATAAAATGACGCAAACAGAAGAGCCGCTCTAGTTAAATGTTAAGTTTAAAGACTGTAAAGTAAATAATTAAAAGCCGGCGAAGGAGGACTATTGTCAAATTGTACAGTGGAGAGATGAGATAATAAGATTACAGATTAAAAGAAATAAATAAATTGTGCAATGACTAGCGATAATAATAAAAAGTTAAAGATTGCTTAAATCTTTGTCTTTTGTCCTGAAAGGAAATAATATGTGCTTTGTCATAAAAAATAAGTTAAAGTTAACTACTAACTATACTGCTATTGTACAAATGATAAATACTATTCGTCTTGCTATCGTCATCAATTATTAATTTTATGTGAATTGTGATGTGATGTCTCTCGAGTTTTATTAACTAACTCTGTAGCAGTTTGACTAAATACGTAAAATTTCTAATTTACTTTTTGGGGTAACAACGAACTACTGACTAACAGTTTATAATTCTTAAAGGTACGTTCTAGACTTGACTATAAATAGAAAGGACCCTTTCATATTTCTATTGAGTTTAAACGATTGAGTTTATTTTTAACTTTTAATCCAGACAGTATAACAGGAATATTTACTGACTGTCAAGTCAATCCTTTGATTTTAACCATATCGGGTAAAGTAAATAGTACAATGATATGGTTGAATATTGAATGATTCATAGTAAAATATTATGCAGATGCATGAAAAGTTGTCAGTTAGGTACATATAGATTTTTATATGGGTCCTGCTTCTTATCTATAATATTATGAGCTTTGGGTCTTTGCATTTTTTATCAAGTTTACTTTCAAAGCTGATTTTGATGAGTCGTAAATTGTTGTGAAGGTATAATGATAACGAGGATATTTTTTGTTTGATTTGTATTTAAAACAGGAGGAGATATACCGGCTCTGAATTCTGAATGGAATGAAGACTTCTCAGTAGGAATTGGAACTCTTGTTGAAAATGAGCTACTGGGAGCTGGAAAGCCATCATCAAAACAGATTTTATGATTATAAGTTGTTTAATAATTACAGCTGTTCGAATATCGTAAGTAAATGTTTATCCAATAATTCAATAATCATCTGTATTAAATATAACAGACGTGATTACTATTTTTTTGTAAATATTTTTGCATTTCAGGTATATCGTTAAACCGCAAACAGACATCGACTAAAAACTAAAGTTAAACTTGTGTGTAAACTCTGGAATTTGGAACTGGAGACCTTCTGCTGGATCACTGGATCAATTGACGTGCCACCACCATCACCACGTTTTTTAGTGACATCTCCACTTCCACCACAGCAATCCGGTCACTTCGACACTTTTTAACATCTTTAAACTGCACCAAATGCCTCATGTCGTGGATCTTGAAGAGGAGAAGCAGCCTTTCCTTCCAGATAGCAATGGCGTTAGTAACGGTGACTTGAACAATTTGTCTGGTCATCATCATAACAGTCACCAACACCAACAACAGAATCATCACAACTTTCTACATAATAATTTGAGCCATCTCACATTAGCGATTAATCATGACAAGAACTGTGATAATTCCTCCTCGAATAACGGCAACAGCTATAACGGTTCGTTGGCGTCCGGAGGAGGAGGAAATAGCAAAGCGGAACAAAACGCGAGGGAGGCTAGAGCCATTTACGTCATGAAAATTTTAACAGCTGTTTTTTATGCTGTGGCGTCATTCTTGATCACGGTTGTGAACAAGATTGTGCTGACGAGCTACAAGTAAGATTATAAATTATAATTAATTAATGATTTGACAAGTTAGTAAATCATTATTTTTTAATTATTTTTTTTCAGATTTCCTTCCTTTCAGTTTCTCGCCATTGGTCAAATATGTGCCACGATAGCTGTTCTCTTTTTGGCGAAGCAACTTCGAATGATTACTTATCCTGCTTTAGGGCGAGATTCATTTCGAAAGGTAATGAAGGCGAATATAATTGCGGGGTTAATTATTATAATTATTTGTGGATTTTAATTGCAGTTTTTAATGATTTTTTGTTACAGATCTTCCCATTACCGTTAATCTTTATAGGCAATGCAATGACCGGTTTGGGAGGCACCAAAACACTTAGTTTACCAATGTTCACAGCTCTTCGGAGATTTTCTATTTTGATGACGATGATGGCTGAGTGCTTCATTTTGGGAGTGAGACCGTCCATTCCAGTGCAAATCTCTGTTTATACAATGATTACTGGAGCTTTAATTGCTACTAGTAATGACTTAGCGTTTAGTATGGAAGGATACACGTTGGTCACACTTAACAACTTTTTCACTGCGGCTAATGGAGTCTTCATTAAGAAGAAATTGGAGTCGAAGGATTTTGGGAAATATGGTCTGATGTATTATAACGCTTTGTTTATGGCGATACCGGCGTTTGCTTTTGCTTATACTTCGGGAGAAATTGATATGGTACTTGGAAGAAAATATTAATTAATTGTTTATACTTTTTAGAAATAATTATTCACCAATTTGTTAATATACTTGTTATTTTTCCTGCAGGCTTTGAACTATGATGGCTGGGGAGATACGATGTTCCTCACGAACTTTCTTCTAAGTTGTTTGATGGGCTTCATTTTAAATGCGAGTGTGGTTTTGTGCACTCAACATAATTCCGCGTTGACCACTACTATCATTGGATGTCTGAAAAATATCTCGGTGACCTATCTCGGTATGTTCATTGGAGGAGATTATGTCTTTCAGTGGGTCAATTTTATCGGGATCAATATCAGGTAATTACTCAAAAGTCAATTAAAATAAGTTTTACTTTACCTTCAGAATTTTAATTATAATTAATATTTTTATTTATAACAGTGTGTTAGGAAGTCTACTGTACACTTATGTAACGTTCAGAAGATCCGATTCCTTATCGTCTAAATGATATTGGGGAAGACGCCGGTTTTGGCGGACGCTGATTTAATAAAAGAAGGAGGCAGCAGCAACGGATGCAAAAATAATTATACTTAACGGATTTTTTTTTGCCTGCTTACAAATTGTTCGTTGGAGTTTTCAAATACTAGTCTTCTTTCGAAATAAAAGCCATATTTAAAGTTTGAATATAATTTTGATGATGATTCAAAAATAATTATTCAAGAATTACTGCGAACTTCTCTCTGGGCTCTTCTAACTGAAAATCGTTTTAAATGTAATTTTATGTGTTTTTGTAATAATTACTGAATTAACTAACGAGAGGTAATATTGTGGACTGTTCTTATCTTATTTTGCTCATTAATTGTAATGGTTTGTATACCAATTTTTTGAGCAGGAAAATTTATATTAACTTTAATCTATGTTAAAACTCAAATTAATTGTTTGAAAGTGGTTGTGTGTTTTAGTAAATTAGTAAATTAAGTTTTGAGTCTGGGATGTAAAGCTGTATGCAAGTTAAAAGTTAAAGTTAGCCCTGTAAACTGTTTGACTTAAAAAATATACTTTGAAACGTTGATCGTATGTCCATGTCACAAATTTGTTGTTAAAGTATAATAAATAATTATTAAGATTACAATTTTGATACCTCTGTGAACTGTGAAAAGAAGTAATTTAACGAATTATTGTATAAATTAGAAGATTTTTGTATTTATTGAAGAAGATAATGATCAAAGTTAATCCTTGTAATAACTATAAATAGAACATGTGCAATATTGTATTTTGAAAAAAAAAATGAATAATAATTATGCATTATAATATGCAGTCGTTGTAGGAAGTGATATTGAACTTAATATTTTTGTGTGCTATATAAAATAATACATAAAATATATATTTAACTGGATTGTACGTAATAATAATTAATAGAATTTTATATCTTAAGTGCATTTATATGACAGTTTTGATAGGCGAATATATGTTCATTTTAAATTTTAAACCCTTTGTACTTGTGTAACAGTATTTAAATTAGATTTATTATCGAATTATCAAAGTGGTTTATTCAAAAATTATTTTATTCATGGAAGGATGATTGGATTTAATGTGCTATTTTTAGTTGATAGGATGATGTGCAAACTCACGTAAAATATATATTGTTGAAATGCAAAGCACCCAGTATTTTAAAATTCAATTAAAATTAGGTTTAGCTTTAGCTCTTTAGTATTGTGTCAAATTTATATTTAAAGATGATATTATTATAAAGAAAATTGTTACTCTTCTTAATTAATTCTCTGAAAACTGAAATGAAAAGAAAGAATAATAAAAAAGATTTTGAAAAGATACTTTTAAAAAATCTGTTACAAAAAATTACATATGTGCATATTATAAAACAGCCGCAATTAGTCAAATTTTTTTTATGGTTTGAAAATAATATGAAGTTAGTAAAGAACACACACGATTTATAGAAAATGTTTCGGAATTTTTTGGGAAATGTAAAGGAATGTTGTAATAGCATATATATTCTATGTATAACGAACTATACTTATAACGAACTTATTGACTTTTTTAAAGATGTAGTTTGTTTCAATGTGTCTCTTTGTTCGTTAGAAAAACAGAAGCAAACATTTAGATTTGGAAACAAGCGTTTAAACATGTTATAGCATCAAATATATTTTCTGAGTCGACACATGGCAGAAACATGGCTTATGACACAATAGACATTTAGACATCATCACAAAATTACTATAAACCTTTGAGAAAAAAAATGTAGGGTTGTCAGCAGGAGATGAACATGAAATGATTGATAGGTGTTTATTTACCCAACTAATGGAGTAAATGGAAAAAGGGGCTAAACCACACACATTGATCAAGGATTCGTGAGATGGGTTCTCATAAAATGTTCGTTCCTTGTTAATATTTTGCCATTCGGCATCTTATGTTTTCCTGAATGTCGTAAGTAAATTTGAATGAAAATTTTTATGCAATATTTAAATGGGCATTTAAAAGTTAAAAGGAAATGATTTTTACACGTGTATATATGGTACTTATATAAATATAAAGCTGGAATTTTTTTGGATATTGGTTTCTTAAGGGACTTGGGTTTGATTTCGTTCGGGAATGATTGAATATAGATCCAATTTCATTATTTATTCCACTCCAACACTCCTTTGTTTACTTAAGCTCAAGCTCTTTCAAGCTTCAGGCTTTATTTGCACAATTTTACTTGGATTTTGGGAAATGAATAGTAAATGGAAAGAATATGTATATTTTTATAGAAGCATTTTTGATGAACAATTTTTATTTTTGCTTGGAAATTAGTAAATTGTAATATAATATGGATTACTATTTACTATATACCTAGTCACTTTTAGGACAAATTTCATTGTCATCGTCTTCTTCGTCTTGATTGTTTGGGTTGTGGTCAATGTCGCCTATGCTGTTACTACTGCTTTCTACGTGTAAACTGGCGGGGGAATCTGGATCATTGGAATTTTCGCCTTGGGAGTGGGAGTGCTGGGACTGGGAGTCGCTGCTTTTTCGGCGAGGGGCGTTTCGGGGGGTTGATGATGACAATGGGGGTGACGTAGTTGATGTTGTGGTGCTTGTTATACCTGTGCTAAGTCGACCTCCAGAGCCAGTGCCACCCCCTCCATTTTGGAAATGTGGGCGGTTACCTGAATGTCCGTTACTTGAAATGATGATGCAATCTTGGCAACCGGAGATGTTACAACCGGTTGGGGGAGGTAGATGAAATGGGCGTGTATTCCAGATTGTTGGAGGGGATGTGGTTAATTCTGTTAGGGTGGAGGGCTGAGATGGTGGGGGTGGGGGAGGAGGAGGAGGGGCGGGATGAGAAGGAGGGGGCAATGC
>JAQFYG010004567.1:0-10882 GCA_034694325.1 Entomobrya corticalis | reverse complement strand
ACTTAAGAATTCCCATGTTAAAGGTCATTTGATTTTTCGAAAAATTACGGTCAAAAAATTTTAATTTTGAATTTCGTTCCAACCGATAGCCATGGAAAGATAAGACTTATCACAGAGGGTTATCTTGATAAGACAAATGATATGTGAAAAAAAGAAAGGTTTTTAGTGGTTGCAGCCTACACAGTTCCATCGTGAGTACTGCCTCCGTAAACGGCATTCTAAAATATTAAAAAGTGTTTCCATTTAAAATTTATTTGATCGCTTTAAACATTATTGAACCACCTGCCACTGTCTCATATAAACTTACTTTGGTCGATCATTCAAAGATAAAAGTCGAGATAACCCCACAACATTTTTTATCTCTTGATGAAGCCTCTCCTGTGTATCTAAATGCATAGCTAATAGAAGGAATATCCAAGACAAGGTTGTGGATGTGATCTCCGCCCCCGCAACAAACAAGTCCAAAAGAGAAGTCGTCAAATTTTTCACTAAAATTAAAAAAAACAAATTAAAATAATAATAAAATTATATCGAAAATAATTTGATAAATAATTTTAAACAAAATTACTTACTCACGTCCTTCATCTTTATATAAAGTGCTATTTTTAAGGCCCGTTTTTCCCATTTTTTTCAAATAAACGTCAATAAAATCTCTTGGTTCTGCCTCCATCTGAAAACTTTCTTGATGAACCTTAACCTCAGCACTCACAAATCCCATAAATGTCCCCATATTTTCCTTAGTTTCACGGGGATGTTTCAAATAAGGTGTCATATAATTCTGAAGAAGACAAAACTAATGAAAAAAGTTTATTGAAGATAAAAACCGGGTTCGACCAACAGTCAAGGTCAGTCTTCCTGTCAAGTCTTGAAGCATTGGCTCATCATGAGAATATCTTTGACCGGTTTCAATAGTCCATAAAGCATTGAGTACTGCGGTGTTAAACTTATTTTGAGTTTGGATTGATTTCCCCGCTAATGTTTTGAAATTATCTATTAGCTATTTGATCTCATCATAGACAATGCTTTACATGGATTTTTCCCAAAGCCGAAATCCCGAAGAGATTTTAATGTAAAACGACGCTGTTCTGTCCAGGTGTGTCCGGTATTAAAAATAAGTCCCCTTATAGTGCCACCACTTCGGTCAATGATTCTTTGGAAGTTGGCACGCCCACTAAAAGCGGGTTCCGTAAACGCATTTTTGATGTCTTTATGATTATTTAAGATAATTGCACTGAAAAAGTAAATAACAACAGTTAAAAGTTTTTATAGTAAATCTAAAAAAATATATTTTATTGTCAAAAAAATTGCGCATACCACCAAGTTTCAAGGAAAATATTTCGCTATATTCCCTTTTCCATTTCATAAATTGAAGAAATGGTTTGTCATCAAGCTCGTGAAGATTCCCAATTATGGAAAGTGGCTTCGCTCCGAGTGGAAAATTGACAGTTTTCTCGCTTTTACTAAAAACTATAAACAAAAGGAACAAGGCCAAGCCTACCAATCCAATCTTGACGACCACTTTTTGGTATTTTTTATTGTTTATCAAATAAAGTCGGAATAGTAACTGAAAAGTGAAATGTAAAGCTTTGACAAAAAATTATATGTGTAAATTATCGCAAACACTTTGCTCAATTTTGAGTTGACATTGAAATTGTGATAACAATAATATTAAGTAGCTTTATTTCGCTTTTGGGTTGGCACTAACCTTAATAGTGCGCTGACGGACAGAGCAGTCAATTTAAATGATTAATTGATAATGTAAAATCTTTTTTCACGGACAATTTATATAAGCCAATTTTAACTTTTAACTATATTATATAAATGCATTTATTAGTATTTATCTATTATATCTTGGCATTATGTTCTGCACATTTACAATAATGTGTAACATTGATATAATATAAGCAACATTATTATGCAATACACACTGTTATTTAAGTTTTATAAAGATATAATCTTAAGTGTTTACGCAAATTTATGCATTTATTCAATTAATGCTTAGAAACAATAAAATAGTACATACCTTATGTACAAGTATTATAATAACAAGATACAATTTTAATTTTAATTTTATACGAGCATCTATAGTAAAATATAAAAATTATTTAAATTAACAAAACAGCCTTCATTGTCTTCTCTAATAAAAACATCCAAATATTTAATGCAGTTTTTCTTTCATAAAAATTTACTGATCCTATCAATATTTTAATATCTCGAGTAGCCTTAATTTTTCTTTTATATTCGTCCAAAAAACAACATGCATTACAATTTGTTTGTTTCTGTTTAACTATTGCAAATTTCCACATCTGTGTTATCTGCTTGCTTATGCTATTTATTTTACCAGGAAAAGAATAACTAACCAACATCACGATGTACACATTAGTCAAAAAATAAATTGCCGCGAATAATCCAAAAGCGGAAGTATTTATCCGCAAGTTGTTGTCAAGAACTATTAATCCGAGACAAATACTTACAAATATTAACAATGTCTTGAAGGGAAACACTATTTTTTCACCAAAACAATCGTTAATCAAACCCACATAAATTTGCAGTTTACGAAATTGAAACATATTCTGTCTCAATGTTTTAATTGGCAAATCAACAAATGATTTTGCACCATTTAAATTATATTTTGACAACATGTAAAGCCCAATATAAGTGGTAAACATTGTATGGTAAACTATTAAGCAACTAAATGACGCTACCATGCTAATTGTCCAACATTCAAATAGGAACATAGTAAACTTCAAACTCTTTTCAAAAATCGGCCACTTTGTCAAAAGTGGACAACCTATTTTTGAAATCGGTTCAGGATTTTTCAGCACAAGAAGAAATGTATATAAAACTGGCACTGCAAATGAAAGTGTGTACATGTTTGTCATAAAAATCTTAATAAAAATAGAGTTTTTCACAAGATCAAGTTGAAGTATGGTGTTAACTGTTTGCACAAATGAAATAGAGTGTGTCCTTATAAAGGAAATAAACATGCAGATAAGATATGCTGAACATAACCAAAAACTGATGATGAGGATAAAGTCGCCGTTTAAAGCAGAATGTTGGTCAAACATAATTGATTTTGCTAGACATGATACTTGTAAAATTCTTATAAAAACTATAAATCGATAGAAAATTTCTAAATGTTTTGAAGAGTTTTCGGTTGAAAAATAAGTGAATATTTTGTTGGGAGAATTATTCTTAGAAAACGCAACAAGATTTAGACAGCATACTATTTTCAGTAAATACAATTGTTTTTGTAAAAGTGATTTTACGGAAAGTAGTCGAAACATTTTAACTAAGTTGAAGAAAAAATGAACTTATATTATAAGAGTTTATGTAAAAAGTAACTGTTAAAATAAAACTGGGGGAAATGCCTAATAAAACTTTTAAAATGGCACATAGCAAATTGCAGGTTTGAGATGAAAGTTATTATCCAGAACTAAATTTTTAATATCTTGGCTTGTTTGATGAAAACATAATCATTAATTATGACTGATATGTAAAAAAATATTTAAGACTGTAATCCATATGCTTGTGACATTTATTTTGTGTCTTCTAGGAACACGTGGTAATAATTATAAGATTTATCATAAATGCGAATCGTAGATATTACCGTTACTTTTAAAGCAAAACATAAACTTATAAGTTTTATTGATATGTAGCAGCTATTGTTTGTTTCATCGCAAGTATTACATTTTATTTGATATGAACTAATTAATTATATTGGCCAATTGCCAATTTATTTATTATTATTTGAGTATGTAGTTGTTTTCGGAAATATATATAATTGTTAATTGAAAATACAAGAACCAAAATCCATTCGTCTTCAGTATTTTCATTTGTTTCAGCACAAAACTTATAATAAACAAATATGTTGTTAACTTTAATTATAATGTTTCAACATATTTATTTGAAAATACAACAGTGAGTTTCTCTGGAGCAACTTTAATAACAACAACACTGAAGCCGTCTGCTCAAAAACGTACAACTCCGCTTTGGGCAAAGTAATCCGATCAAATTTCGTGAATCCTGCACGCGTGATTCCAACATCTCTAAAAGATCTTATCATTTTACCAGTCCATTTTACGTTCCCATCTCTTTTAACATAAACACCATGCAAATATAAATCCCTAAATGCCGCGTTTAAATTTTCAAGACATAAGTTAAGGCTCGAATGAAAATAATTAACCTTCTCCAGGCCACCCAACGTTTTCAAAAAATTCCAATAGTTCGGACCGGGGAATAGTGAGCGTTTTGAAACTAGCTTTGATGCAAAATGAGAGTTCTAGATGTGCTAATAATTGCCTTGTACAAAACAAAAAATTCATAAAGATTAAATAAAGTCAACTGTTGATGACGAAATACTGCAATATATATACAACAGAAGAATAATGTCAAAGAAACAAGCAGCAGCTTTGTAGAATTTTCCGTAGTTTTATCTCACAAGACATAGACAGAAAATATAGACAGAATTTACAGAGTTTCAAATCAAAAATAAATGTTTCATAAAGAGATTCTCAAAAAATAGCTCTACTGAAGATAAACTGCCTAACTTACAATTATCTTTTAAAAGTAGACTAAGTCCCCAAGTACTATTACTTTAGGGCGAATCAAGATACAGTATTACAGAAAAATTGGAAACGTTATTGCTCTTACAGAGTCGATACAACGACGAGTGCTACTCACTCAGAGCCAGTAAAACGAGTGGCTGGAATCTGGGTAAAATAGTACACAAAAATGCTCAGAACCCAAGCGTAAAGACGCTCTTCAAGAAGGAGGGAAAAACACAAAATGAGATAAAAATATTCTTAAGAGAGACAATTAAGAAGTAACGGAATTTTTGAAGACGTAATTCCTACTGAACAATTGACATACAATTTGCCATTTACGGCACTAAATAATACTAGATTCAGCCAGATAGAAATGGCCTTGATCTCTACCAAAAAATATGAACTTCAGCTTTTCTCAGCTTCAGCTCTGTAAATTACCATTTTTACGAGACGAGCATGCATGCACTCATCTTTACACATATTGAAGAAAATTTACCATTACAGGATAGCAAATCACAAAAAGAAATACCAGCTCTCTCAGAGAAAGCGAGCGTAACACAGTAACGTATGTCTACACACACAGCTACAAACGTGTCTCCAAGTTCACAAACACGGTTAAAGGCTTATCTACAAGTATGACTAGCATTCTTTTCGGAATATCAAAATCTAGGAATTTGGCATCCATTGTAGTTGCATGAATAACAGCCATTGGGGAAATTCATGAGTACCGCAAGACTTCACAGACCTCTGTATATTGCATTCAAAATAATTAAGAAGTATATCCATAAAAAATTAAATGCATCACTTTATATAATATTGGACCGCTTGGCACTTCTCATTGTCCCTGTAAACCTACATTGATCGATGTAAAGATGGAAGTTGAGATAATCAAACAGCATTTTTGATTACTTCATGAAGCTTCCCCTGTGTATCTAGATGCATAGCTAATAAAACGAATGTCCAAGACAACGTAGTAGATGTAGTCTCCGCCCCCGCAGCAAACGAATCCAAAAGATATATCATCAAATTTTTCACTAAAATTGAAGGAAAAACTAAATATCAAATTTGTTTATAGTGTTTAAATCAAAATATTTTTGATGCTTACGCCTTTCATCATTATGAAAAATGCTATTTTTTTCTTCCGTTTTTTCAATTCCTTTTAAATAAACATCAATAAAGCCTCTAGACTCAGCCTCCTCCTGAAAACTTTTCTGATGTTCCTTGACCTCAGCTCTCACAAAACCCATAAATTTCCCCATAGTTTCCTTAGTTTCCCCGGCATATGTCAAATAAGGTGTCATATGTTTCTGAAAAAGATGCAGCCAAAGAAAAAAAAATTATTGGTTATAAAAACCAAGTGTGACCAGCAGTTGAGGTTAGTCTTCCGGTCAAGTTTTGAAGCAGAGGTTCATCATGAGAATATCCTTGACCGGTTAATATGGTCCATAAAGCATTGAGTACTGCGATCCTAAACTTGTTATGAGTTTGGATAGGTTTTTTCGCCACGGTTTTGGAATTGTCTAGTAGCTCTTTGATTTCATCATAAACAATATTTTTCATAAATATTTTCTCAAATTCAAAACCTCGATGGGATTTTAATGTAAAGCGACGTTGTTCTGTTCAGGTTCGCCTGGTTCTATAAATAAGTCATCTTGGGTGGCCGCCACTTCAGCTAATGATTACTTGAAAATCGGCATGCCTACAAAACGCGGTATCCGTTCAATCAAGCATTCTTTATGTCTCTATGATTGTTTAAGATAGTTGCACTAAATAGAACAAAAACAAGAGCGGCAAGCTTTCAAGGTACGCACAGCGCGTTCAACAAAAACCAAACTATAAATTTGCCACAGTGTCTGTTAAAGGAAAAGACTGTTTAAATAGCTTGCATGACTTTGGCTTTGAAATGGCAAGTTTGATATTAAATGATCATTATCATCTCAAGTTCTCAAAACCACTCAACACAGTTACCCCCAATAAAACACAATTCTCCTAGGTTGACTAGCATTAACCTGACCGAACCTGACCTATTCTAGCCTGACCCAACCTGACCTATGCTGGCCTGACAAAGCCTTGTAAACCACTGAATATCTATGAGAGTTAGGTTAAGCTAGGTTAGTTCAGGCTAGGTTCGGTTAGGATAGATTGAGATGTTACGCGACACGACACGAAACGACGCCACAATCTAACCGAACCAAACCGGCAAGCGAAAATTAGATACGATGTGCGTAAATAAAATTTAAAATCTTTAATGAAACACTTAAAATAGCTTTCTATAGTCCAAAAATGTTGGTTACTTGTAACTACTAAGTTTTATAAAAAATATGTCCCCAGTTTTTTTCCATTTCAAAAATTGAAGAAATGGATGGTCGTCAAGCTGGTGAAGACTTCCAATAATGGGAAGTGGTTTAAGTCCAGGTAGAAAATAGGCAGTTTTCTCGTTTTTACTAAAACTACAAATAAAAAACATAAAGATTCCAACTTAACCAATTTCGGCAATCATTTAGTTATTTAAATTGTTTATCAAACAAAGTCAGAATAGCAACTGAGCAGTGAAATGAAAAACTTCAGTAACATTTATATGCAAATTACTGCAAACACTTTGCTTTGACATTGAGATAACAATGTTATTGCAAAGTAGACGCTTGTGCTTTAATCCTGAAAAATCCTCATGTTTTTTTCGTGTGAAATAATTCTTAATTATCACGCTTCCTTGCACCAACTTTACCTACATTCTTACTAACCCGTATCGCTACGTGCAATGGTCATCGGATATAAAAATAGGATATGCATGACATGCACGTGTGCATATAATTATCTAACCAAGTAATGAGCGAATATTTCCAGAATATTCGCTATTACGTAAATAGAAGACAAAGTCACATTGGCATGACTTTGGGTAAAAGATAAGACGTAGTTTGTCTTTAGAAATTCTATCTTTCTGTATGCATGATTTCTGTATGATACTTTGTTCTGTTGTAGAGTCCGAATAAATAAGTTTCTTTTTATAATTTGCTCTTGCCATTCCAGCCTTATCCATATTATTCCTTAATTTCACATTTCATAAACTTGACCTGATACAAGGGTCCACCGACATTAAGGGAATATTATACATTATGTAACACCATTTGCCCTTTGAGTTGGCGCTAACATAGGTGGTGTGTTGACAGACACGACAAACAATTTGGTTGATATATTAATAATTTACAATCTGTTGTTTTAAAAAGCAAAATTAACTGGGTTTACATAATAACTAAGCTACATAAAAGTATTTAAAAACATTTATGTATTACATGATTACGTTTGTCAGGATCAGGAGTTGAGTGTATGGCTGATTAGCATAAATGATAAAAATTTATTTAATTTATCCCTTTTCTCGATGTAATGCAGTGGTGAATGGTGCTTGTGCTTCACACCTCCACGTGCAAGAGTTAATCAATGCTATTCCTTTTTTACTATGTGTAAAGAAAGGTATGAGCGCTCATCTAGTAAAAATTAAATTTTCTTTTTCGATGAGCTGAAGTTCATATATTTTATTAAAAGTCAAGGCCAAAAGTAGCCCGCCGAGTCAGGATTTTTAATTGGCGTGAATGGCAAAAGTAATGATAAACTTCTCGTAGGTTTTCTGTCTAGAAAATCCCGTTAAATTCTTTATTGGCTCGCTCGAGTTTATTCTCATTGGCTGTTTGTTGTGGTGATCAAACCAAATTTGTAGAATTTAGCGTCCTTTGGGATTTTCGGCTTGGGCTTCTGCCGACTTTAAGTAAGTGTTCAGCTCCTTTTTTCCCCATTCTCTATTTCTCTCTTGATCGATGTCAACTGTTACTGACACGATTTCAGTTAAGCTAAAACTGTATCTTTTTGCCCAGGAGTAAATGTACCTTGGACTTGTCTACTAGAAAATAAGATTTTGTTGTAAGTCTTGAGTAGGCGTATAATTTTTGAGAATCATCTTTAATTTGAAACTTTATAATTCTGTGAAAACTGTAAATACTTTTAATTCTTGTCTATAATTTTGTGCTCTTCTGTGTGATAAATATTTAAAATTACACAATCGTTTACTCGTCAATTTATTGGCGTTTATAGGAACTGAAATATAGCAGACATGGTATAAGTTTTTGTGCATTAGCTATTTTTTCTGATCTGCCAACATACTGCAGACAGTGTAAACGTGTGTAAGTTATTAAACTATACAATATACACTATTGTTTAAGTTATTTGAAGGTATAAAGTTTTAAAGTGTCTACGCACAAGAGTCAAAATATTATGCAAATTTCAAGTTTTGTAACAATTATGAAGTACAAATATCTTTTAAAACGTTTATTGCATAAGTTTTCAGTAACAATAACATAATATTTTATTACACGTATTACAATACAAAAAATCAAATTTAAGAGCAAACAAATGGTTTTATTTAAAACTATAAATATAATTTAGATCACCAAAACAGCCTTCATTGTCTTCTCCAATAAAAACATCCAAATGTTTAATGCAGTTTTTCTTTCGTAAAAATTTACAGATCCAATCAAAACTTTAATATCTCGAGTTGCTTTAAGTTTTCTTCTATATTCGTCTAGAAAACCAGCATTGACATTTTTCTGTTGCTGTTTTACAATTACAATTTTCCATATTAGTTTTGTTTTCCGACTAATACTATTAACTTTTCCAGGAAATGAATAACTAGTCAACATCACGATATATATATTAGTTAAAAAATAAATGGCCGCAAATAATCTGAAAGCGGAAGTATTTATTCGCAAGTCATTGTCAAGAACTATTGATCCAAGACAAATACTTATAAATATTATCATTGTTTTAAAAGGAAACACTATTTTCTCACCAAAACAATCGTTAAATAAACCCACATAAATTTGCAGTTTACAAAATTGAAACATACTTTGTCTTAATCGTTTAACAGGCAAATCAATCGATGATTTTGCATCTATCAAATTGTACTTTGACAGCATATAAATTCCAATATATGTTGTAAACATTGTATGAAAACTATTAAACATGTAAAAGATGCTACCATGCTTAATGTCCAACTTTCAAATAAAAACATAACTAATTTCAAACCATTTTTAAGAATCGACCACTTTATCAAAAGTGGACAAAAAATTGTAGAAATTGGTTCCGGATTTTTCAAAAAAAGAAGAATTGTGTAGAGAAACGGGACTGCAAAGGAAAGTATGTACACGTTTGTCATAAAAAACTTAATAAGTAAAGAATTTTGTACAAGATCAAGTTGAAAAATTGTGTTCGCTGTTTGAACAAATTGAAGGGAGTGTGTTCTTACGAAGGAAATAAACATGCAGATAAGATACGCTGAACATAACCAAAAACTAGTGATAAGGACAAAGTCACCATTTAAACCAGATTTTTTGTTTAACAAAATAGATTGAGATGGAAGTGTTAATTGCAAAATTCTTATAAAAACTATGAATCGATAGAAAATGTCCAGATATTTTATGGAGTTTTTGGGTGACGAATAAGTAAATATTTTGCTGGGAGAATAACTATTAGAGAATGGAACAAAATTCAGACAGCAAACTATTTTGAGTAAATATAACTGTTTTTGTAAAAGTGTTTTTACGGAAAGTTGGTGAAGCATTTTCAATAAAATAAGAAAGCAAAGTATTTGGTTGGAAAATTTGTTCTGATTTATAATTTATACACGGGTTCTATATGAAACGTAAGTATTTGAACACTGAAAACTAAGGAAAGCACCAAATAAAACTTTTTAATTCGGGATTTGCGATGCGATAGTTGTAGGTTTGAGACAATGTATTATCTAGGACTAAATTTTGAATATTTTGGCTTGTTTGATAGAAAAGATATAATAATCATTTATAAAGACTGCTATGTAACAAAATTGTTAAGATTGTTAGTTAATATACTTTTCACATATATTTTGTGTCTGCCTTTTACGAACATGTGATAATTATTAGTAGACTTTAACACAAATTTATATTCTTGACATTACCGTTACTCGTAAAGTCAAAACATACGTAAGTTTTATTAATATGTATCTGCTATAACTTGTTTAATCACAAGTAATATTTTTGCATTATTATAACAACTAATAACTATATCGGCCTTTTATCAATTGTTTCATAATTTGAGTATGTAGTTGGTTTTCGGAAATATATATAATTAATCTAAAATACAAACCATAAAATCCATGTCTTCAGCATTTTCATTTGTTTCTGAAATAAACGTATTAAATAAGTTGTTAATTTTAACTGAAGTGATAAGTACATTTTATTTGGCTGTAGGGCCATATGATTTTAAGGAACATGTCATCTGGCCTGGCCTGGTGTCGCCTGGGTCACCTTTTC
>JAQFYG010004566.1:0-10882 GCA_034694325.1 Entomobrya corticalis | reverse complement strand
CAATAAGGATAAGACGAACGAACGAGCAACGTATAGTTGGGATGCTGTTTTGTGTGCCAGATTGGTTTATTATATGTGAAGGCAAGCGATGCAACAATTTTTTACTATGCCCATATAAAAAGGTAACATTGGTGAGAATTAGGCCGTCCAACAGAATTACAATAACAACAATAACAATAATATTGCATAATAGAAGACGGAGAGTAAATAGCAATCGTGGTCTCACACTTTCGACAGCCCACAAAAATCTTTTGAAGCTTCCCAGTTTCCCCTCTTACATATGTAATTGTGTTGTAGCACTTTTGTACATATAAGTAAATTTCGAAAAGAAAATACACATTTGAAATGTACAACCACAGATGTATCCAAATTGTGTAACTTACAACAACATACATACATAATTTATTATGCAAGATGTGTATCTCTCTCAAAAATATACAAAGCCAAAACCTACGATGATGATAATGACAACGATAACTCTGGGAAATAGACTTTTTCTAGGTTACACACCATCGGACTATACTCATCTCACACACACATTACAACGGTTCTGAGAAAACCAGTGCTTTCTCCAACTGTTGAAAGAGAGGGCATGTATATAAGCGCTACTTACATGGCCTCGCTTGCCTGCTCCAGAGAAGAAAACGAGGAAAAAACATCGCCAAGTTAGCACTTTTATTCCATCCATCCATAAAATGTCTTCATGTCTGCTTTGCTTCCTGATTATCATACAAAATGTAGCTTCTAGTTTTCCAGAGGAAAGCTCACCGTAAGTGAAAACTACTAACTAATACATAAAAAATAGTAGAATGTTTCGTTTATGCATACCTAATACTACAAGGATGAGCCTACTAATAACGATATGAGTACATTTACTTGCATGAGAAACTGGGGGAAAGCATAAAAAACTCTTGTGTTGTAATATAAGTCAACTACTAGATAGATTCCCTTTTATTACTTCAAAAATATATTTGGATTCGGTTACATACCGCAAATGTGATACAAACATGTCTAATATTACCATACTTACATTTTTAAATCAGAAGAACACTGGAGAGCAACCACTAGTAGCACTACAAACACAACTAACCACGAGGATGCATATATATACATGTATTCAACATTCAACTTTTTGCGCTTTATGCATGCATGCATGTCAAAGCCATATAATAACCCTGAGGTTCTTTGCTCTTCTGAAATCGATATAATAATAATAACAATAATACCGCAAACTAAACTAATGTTCACGCGCTATATGAAAGTTCCTGCACAGGAAGTAGAAAGCGGCAATGTAAGTTCTTATATTAGCTCCACGCAAATAACTATCCGTATATTAACAGGCATTTTTCAAGGAGGAACTACACATCAAATAATGTTATGTGAGCTGCTGGAGTTCACACACATACAAAATCCTATAATAAGATACACAATAGGTGACATGATAATTCTTACACGGTGGATACATGGGATAGAGTTTAAGTGAAAGTAGAAAACCATCTTATGTACACATATTATAAGTATTATACATAGAAACGAGGAGACAAGGAAATGGTTCGACAAGGAATATTCATATTTATTCAAACGCATATAGTTACTCAAACATTAAAAATTCTATGTAGGAAATATAGCTCCACAAAATTTTGCTCCGGCTATTTTACTTTTTTTCTTGATATCGGCCTAGTTAGGTAATTTCATTCGCCGATTTGGCTTTAGATATCTAGGTTCTTCTTTACTGCATTGTAAAAGACCAACCACAAGCGATATTACATTTGTGCATACACTCGCTTGCACACCTACATCGAACGGCTAAGCTTACCACAGTAATATCGTCACCGCTCTACACACTACACACACAACACGCACACAGTGTATGTGCTCTTTAATCTCCCACTTTTACTATTTTACCTATTCTGCTATTCTTCTCGCCTGCTTAACATGACAGACTGGCATAGCCGTACTTTGTAGTATCCTATTATTACCGTTGCTCATTGCCATTACTTACGACTGACATTACTTGGTTTTTATACAACAGTTTTGTCGTAAAGTTAGTTTCATATGTATGAATGTGAAAGTGGGAAATATCATAGAGAAAAGGAAAAGTCAGACTTCAGACTGATTGTGAGTAGTGCGACTCGTGAGCTTGACTTTGACGAGCAATAATGCTCCCATTGGTTGTGTCTGGCATGGAAAGAAAAAAGCGTAGTAAACGTACTAAAACATCCACCGATAACAATATTGCCAAACATTAACCACTACTATTACCACCACTACCGCCATCATCAGTATCAGAAACACCACCACAGAGCCACATCTTGGTCTTGTCATAGAAAAATGCATAACTGGTTTAGCCGCAGCAGCTCCTTTGCATCTTTTTATTGTATTCTGTTGTCTTGTTGGCCATTCTTTTTCCCCATCATCAGCAAAGAATAATGGAAGTGAAATCCGAGCTAGAAGTACATCTTCCCAAAGCTTTACCGTAGCATAATATAGGAATAGCTAGCAATAGCTGTACTTTCTCCGGTTTAATTCCAATCATGTCCCTACTAATAACACAACCATTGTATTTGGTGCTGCGGATATATAGATCTGTGTAGCTGTCAAGAAAAAGGTTTATATCCCATTTGAAAAAGCAACCCTTCCCATTTTCATCAGTTTACTTTTTTATATTCAGTCTTATTTGCTTCTAACGTCATCATTATCACCGCACCATCATCTTGTAGTTTCTTTCTTGTTCTTCATCTTCTACACGTTTCCATCTTCTTTTTCTCTCTGCTGCTACCTTATCTAGTGACATTTATTCACGCATTTCCACCCGAGAAAGTAGCAGACGTTCTCTATTTCAGACATCTTCTACTACAGTAAAATAGAAGTAAACAGACAAAGAGTTAATCTGAAGGAAAATAGGAAAAAGCTAATAAGAGAGGAAGAGAAAGTGGGAGAGAGCGGTTTCACTGTATACCTACATCCTACTAACAAAAAACCACAATCATACAAAAAGCTTAATGATGTCCGGCTTTGCTAGTGAATCCCGCACTACATAAACATGTAATTTAGAAAATGTTATCGTTATTAGTGGTTGCATCGTGGTGATGTTGAACAGGAAAGGCTAGTTGATAGAGTGGTAGTTTGCTAAGCTCACGTTCGTATTTATCTAGCGTGTGCGTTGCTGGCAATTCGTCTTCTTCGTTGTTTCTGAAAGAATATCACAAACCACGTTGCATACTATAAATATATATAAAGTGCTACTAGTTTTACTTCGTTCTTTATTGTTCTACTCAAAAGGGAGGGAGCGCTGGTGAGTAGTGGTGTTCTTAAAGAATATTCATTAAAATTAGAGAGATCAAATTGTAGGTAGAACATTGTTCAACAAAAGTACTAGTAATAGAAGAAGAATGTCCGATTTGAAGGAGAAGCTTGTATAAGAGTAATAATAAGAAGCAGTGTTACAATTTTTTGGAAGAGACTCCACAAAAGTTGGTACGGACAGGAAATACATATAGTGTACACGGGGAAAAGTGTGCAACTACTGCTGGTGCTGCACCACAAACTATAAGTATCAAACATATTTGTAATATATCTCTCTCTGCTGCCCGCTCGACGCTTATTTTCTCATATAAAAAGAGGAGCACTCATAAAACGTAGGATTCAATGAGTGCCTCAAGCTCTGACTCGTGGATTCTCATAGCCCTTACGATCCTTGTGGTCCTTCTGCTGTTTTATCTTTCCAAGAAGGTAAGCTGATTCCAGCACAACTTTGTACTAGTCATTATTATTACCTATACACTACCGCACACTACACACTTGATAATATGCTCTTATATATTTCTTGTTATAAGAACATCTTGAGATGTGGAACCAAAATAACCAGCGCTTGATACCACACTTTCTCTAGTACTCATTGTCAGTGAATCAATTGCTATATGTATGTTCAAAAGGTCTGTTGCTGTTCCTGTCGTCTTTGGCAATGCGGCCATATAATTCTGATTCCATTTCATGCAACTATTCCGTTCTTCTCCTGTTACATTTTGCAAGATCATGAAATACCATCTCTATTTATATGTACTTATACTACGTACAAATGTATGACCGACATAAGCAGAGAGAAAGATGGAACAGCAAAACGTCTCCTCAGCTCTCCTTCTCCTTATTCTTCAAAGGAAACACTTGTTTTTTTATCTTGCTTTATGCTTTTTACCATGAAGGAACGAGTGTACACACTACTGTGTACAGACAGGGTTCTCAGTTTCATTTAAAATTGATTTCCTCTGGTCTACCCCCAGTGGTTTCCCGTATTAACTTTCCAGTTTTCTAGCATTCATCTTGTGTTTCTTTTAGTGCCTCCTTCTAGCGTACTCCACAAACAGCCAAAATAATAGCTGCACATGAAGAATTGAATTCATGTTATGTAGTATATATACTATACTGATAGTCGAAAGACCATTACTAGTACATGCTAAGGGTATCAGATATTTTACAAGGCACCTATGATGTATTGTAATTCTCCAGTGGCGAGTCAAATTTTTTTTATAACACAAAAAGAGAAAATCCCATCTTATTTCTTTGCTCCTGACATCAATGTAAGTCTTCCTTCATTACCTGCTATTCTTTCCGGATTTAAATTACTTCACGGAGGGCAAATCCCACGTAAATCCTGGAACTGTTCATAGAAAAAACTACTCCTGCCATTGGTTGTAGTAGCATAGACTTGCCAGGGATAGAAGTCCATATAAGCATTGTTGTCTTCTCTATTAATTGTTAAAACCTGACTGGATAGGAATAGATATTGGAATTGTGTTGGCGTTTCAGACCTTCTGATACATATAATGTTCAACTGATTCATGTTTACTTTGCTACATAACATGATATACAAGTCGGCACACATTTCAATTTTATACAGATGATATGCAACAGCTATGGGAACAGCAACAGTGAAGATAGTCCCACTAGATCACCAACCTCTTCAACAACATCAACCTCAACATCCTTCTCGGATTATTTCTATGATGGCTATGACGGAAGAAGTCCGCTCGACCTGATAGGTACCGTTGCTGCAACCGCTTCCAGCAACGGAACCAGTTCGGAGAGCGATGCTCTTGCAATTGATATAGCTGATTCATTTAACTCCTCCGATCACCACCATCATCATTATGATCATCAAAACCGCGTTTACCGCATAAACAATGGATGTTCCAGTATTAATTACAATATTGGCAATAATAATCATAATATAAACGATCTTCTTCGCAACGATTCCGTCGCGAGTAATGGGGAAAGAATGAGTTTTGGGGATGGCGGGAGAGCAATTTCTGCTATTTGCAGTTCAAACACAGATACCAATAATAGAAGAATAGACTTCAGTGGTTCACCGCCAACATTATCAACTTCAGTAGCATCAACAACAACTGGATCCCAACAGCAGCAACCGATCCTCTCGCCAATATCAATCATCGCGGGTCCAGCTTTGGACCGGAAAACCATGCTTGAAACCCAGATCCGTAATCAGATTGCTAAAATTGTTCAAGCTGAACGCGAAATCCAGAGATTGGCCCTGCTGCTTTCTCTAGAGCAACGACAAGGTATGTGTTATGTGTCCAAAATAAGTATTCTTGTGCAACTGAAATAGATAGAGAGGCCCTTTATTAAAGGCAATCTATGAGTTCATTACATTCCAATTTATTTGGTCTTTGTCGGACCAGTTCTGCTGAAAAGTTAACTAAGCAATGAACCTTCTTCTTAGATGTATCTTTATATTTCTATCTAATATCTAGTAAATATAGCTTGCTACTATACTATATCAAATGTAATGGATGGTAGTAAAGTATGTCCGCTGGGAGTCTTCCTTCCTTTTCCGTATTACAATATGTATGCGGCCTTATTTGTAGGCAATATGTTCTCCTCATTCCTCTGTGCGGTTTTTTTGGGAGAGGGAAAGAGGCAAGAAATAGTAGAAGCGAGCTTAGCCGCGTTTATCTTTTTAGTCTTTGATTCATTCTTTTGAAATGTGAAAGCACCCGTTCTTTTCCGCGAATGTTTAAGTAAGCTGAATAGTAGAAATTCGTAAAACGAGAAAAAAAGAAGTTACCAATTCAATTCATCCACCAAACTACTATGCACTCACAAGTGTGGTCTGTCCATTTCAGTTAAGCTGTAGTAACTGGCATGGGAGGTATTATGCGGTCTTGTATTCTGAGACCTGTAATACGAGATGGGTAAAACTAAAACCGCACAAGCTGGAATTTCCAATGGCGAACTATTTATAACTCGACATGTATGGAATAAATTCGCTTCGGAATTTGAGGAGAAATTGATGCTATGACATACGATATTTTGTACTTATTAACTACCGAAAGTAAAAATTCAAACAATTACAATCTCGGTCCGTCTGTCCTCCCGTAGATTTTGACCCTTAAGGTTAGAGTTATACTCAAAAATGTACTAAAAAGTCAATTAAACTCCGGTCTAAATTTGAAACTGGGGAAAAAGTGAAGCAAACTTCAATTATTTCTCCATCGAATGACACTTTTCCTTGTTTTTCACAAATCCCCCTGTACAGTAATGGTAACTATGCAGAAACAACGTTAGTAAAGTCCAACTAATGTGTCCATTTATTGTTTCATTGAGTTGGTAGGTAACCCTTAAATTCCTGATTCCTGTTCAATTACATATAAGGATTATCCGCATCTATAGCTTTTGTCAAGGTATGACGGTTCAAATTTGTATTTGCATTGTATGGTCGAAAAGGATCTCATACTGTAACGCGAGCAACGACTTTCGGTAGTTTTTTCCTCTGAGTTTACACCCGAATAGTTGGGATTTTAGAGTATCACATTTTTTGTACGTACAGATGAATCGCATAGTATGTAAAACATTTATCTACATATTTTTTTTCAATACACACCGAAATTACTACATGATAAGGACCAATAATAGGGATTATGCTAATTCTCAGCCCAGCTACTTATTTTTTCCTTTTAAGTACTCACTCAATGAATAATGATAGTATTTTTATGAATAAAATAATTTGCTTATTCTTTTGGTTTGCTGGTATTTGTTTGGTTGTATGTTCGATAAAAGTAAAGCTGGCTTAGAGATTCGGCTACAAGCCATCTATATATTGCATTGGGATATGTGTTAAAACTCAAGCAAACATTAGCTGTACCTGAGCTACTAGTTATGACCTGATGTTGAGCTACATATCTTCATATTTTGACATTTATTTATCTGGTATTCACAGGCTTTGATGCAGAAAATAATAATATACTTACTGCTACCAGAGCGTCCCTCTTACAGAATCAACACCGACATCCGAGTTGGCGCCAGTACATACGAGGACTTATTCCTCCAGCAGGAACATCAGAATATATAACTACAATGACGCCTAATTCGCAGCAATCTCCACCAGAGGTGACAGCAGAATCAACAACAGATGCAACAGCAACATCTCGTAACAATAGTACTAAAAATAGCAATGCTACATCCTTATCTCAGGAAAATGTTTCCGATGATTTAGTACGTACTTCTGCAGTTGCTGATAATCACAGTGACAATGATCATCATCAAAATAATGGTTCTACGGAAACCCCATCAGCGGAAAATCAGCAGCATTGCTTTTGTCCTCGTCATTCTCTTCATCATCAAAACGCAAACGCTGTTCAGTCCTCTGACTTTCATACAGCAAACAGCTTCCAGCTCAACGAATCAAACTCAATACAGAATCCATTACCACAGAGACAACAGCAGATGCTTTCATGTGGTCTGGACACCAACTATATAGCCAACTTTCACCGACAACGCTACTGTGGATGCAACTCATGCTTCATCGGTACAAGAACCAGAAGAATGTTGATGCTGAGAAGAATGCTTCTACCAGTATCCTCTTTCCCAATAGCTACCAATGCAAGTATTATCACTGGAGTGACAGAGGAAGGTTTTCTTTCAAGATCAGTAGGCCCTTCCGCTTGTGATCTTCATTATCCACAGGAGGAACAACAGCAACAGCCCTATCAACCTGTACCTGATCCACAATCTGGTTTCTCTGATTATCCTCATCAGCGTGAAAATGATCAACATCAAGTAGACGATGATCCACCACCGTACGAAGAATGTGTTCGTTCCGAATGGAACAGTGCTCCTTCTTATTATGACCAGAACCGCAACCAGAATTTGTACTACAACCGCCACAGCAGCGCCGACACAAGCAGTGGTAGTAGCAGGCTTGAGAACCAAACTGAACCAATGGACAAACGTACAACAGTGTGCCAGTTTTTGAGTCGTGTCTGAGGGAGATGATCATCAACTATTTCTTCTTCATCATCAGCGGTTGAGTTTGATGCGCAAGCTTTTCATACATAAATGACGAGCTAATTTTGGGAGTAAAATATTAAGAGTAAGAAAGGAACAAGAACGTGATGCTGCAACGTAGCACTCCATCCCCATCCACCATAGTCGAATAAACGAAGTGGAAGTAAGTCAGCGTGGGCATTATATAGGTATGTGTGAAATTGGTAAGATTGTTAATTTTCTAATGAGTAGAAAATAACATGAATTTCAGTATAAAGAAGGGTTATGAAATGACTTATTTTAGAAAATCTTATAACAACAATATCGCCAAAAAGTAGGTAAGGTATGTTGTATGTAATAATAATAGCAGTATGAGGATGTTTCCTTATAAGGATAATGAATATCTAGCTATTAAGTAAGTATATTACCAAGAGAGTATCTTATGTTTCTTGAGCAAACTATTAAAATGATGATGATAATAATAGTATTTCCGATGTTCATTTCTTGTACTAAAGCATATCATTAGTCAACTTTTATAATCCTCATGTATTTTATAGCAAGTGATATACCTAATAGAAGGGTGATATGAGTCTATCCGCTTCTATTCTTACGTACACGATAACCGTTGCTTAGCATAAGTTCATGGAATCTCGCTGATATGTATAAACACAAAATAAGGAAAGTCCTCTCCAAACTGAGAAAGTTAACTAGTGTGATGAACTATGTAGAACAAAAGTTGGTGGAACTCATGGACTATGCCGCTGTATTAAGTATGAAAGCATGTTTGGTTTTAAAAGAAGTACATGTGTACACATAGGTTGAGGCTTACACGTTCAGTGAAGCTACTCGTTATAGTCGAAATCAAGAGGCTGTGTACGACTTGGTTTTTTGGTATCTAATAAAATTTTAGATACGTTACTTACTTCCTCTAGTCCATCTCATCTGTATTGCTCTTTTAACTTGTGTCTACTAAAATGTTTTTTGCTTAGATATATTTACACACATATACCGGCACTCTTCATTGTGTACTGCACATGGGTACAAACCAACTAATATTCTATGTACATAGTAATAATAACATAGACAAAGTACACATCTCATAAATTGGAAAAGTTTTTGTGAAAGCAAATAAAATGGAAACTTTTCACAGTAATCTAATAGTCGAATTGCTTTCGTTTATTTTTTCTTCTATACAATATGCCGTCAGCGTTCATACATTATAACATACATATGTACATATATTCTCTGTCCTTGTGTACTGCACAACATGGAAGCAAGAAAAAGATGTATATAGGTGCAAGCCCAGTAAGGAAGTACATACAAGTTCAGTGAAGAAAGCGCATCTATACCCACCAGTAATTCCTTGTGCACGCAAATAACTAAGCAACAAGTTAAGTCTTTTATATTACTTGATTTAAAAAAAAAAATCTAATGCAATATGAAAAAAATTGTTTGGTAATATGAATTATTGAAATACACTATTATTGCGATTTATATTTCTTCCGTTTATAATAATTTTTCATCGTTTAAACTTATAATTCATTGCTTAATTAATTCGATGAAATGACTAGCGAATATTTATCCTTCGAAACATTTGACTTGCAACAATTTTTTTCCCGAGAAATTTGTGATATATTTGACTGCGGAGACCTGTCCTGCTGCTTAAAATCTTACTCCCGATTAATGGAAGGAGTTACGTAAACCTTATGAATGAACGTTCTCATAAATCACTATATGAAAGTGTATTGCCATTAATTTTTCTATAGTGACATATTATCAGAACGCTCATAAGGTTTAACTTCTTGAACTTCAGTAAATGAAGGAGCATTTTTAAAACTTGTAAATTGGTTTCATACTTGCATTTTTCAGTGCGTTTTGTTTATCGAAGATCCTGGCTTTCAAAAACATTATAATTGTGCTTGATTGCTGGTTTAATTATTTTATATTGTAAACTTTACTGCTTTTGTTTAAAAGTTGGGAACTGCAGTTTATGTTTAAATTATAAATATTTTGTAGGGTCTACCAAAAGTTTGTGATAATAGCATATTTATTATTCTGTAAAGCAACTATATTTTAAGAAAAGAGGTAGCTACTCAAAAACAAATCGCTTTTATAAGTTTAGGATGTCAGGCATCTGAGGTCCCAATTTATCGTATCGAGTGTCTAGATTTTAATTTTATTAGATAGGCAGAAAAGTACGACGCGACTTTCATCCTTTCTCTTGTTACTTATGTTAGGCACCGTTTTTCCTACCCTATCACTTAGCACCGACTTGAATAGCATAGATAAATGAAAATGAGCTCGTCAGAATTTTTGATCAGCCCTTAAACTGTGAGTATAAGTAACAGCAAAACTCTTTCTTCTCTGCCGTCGGTTGATGATACTTTATTAAACTATATAGAGCAGAAAAGGGAAAAGAATGATGTAAGTGTATGTAGAAAGCGTTGGTTGGAAATGGCCGCCCTTGTAAACTCGCGATATTTAAGCTGTCTTTTGTTTGAAAAAGATTATAAAAAACATAGATTAAAAAGGCAAGATTAGGAAAACTGGGTCCGCGAAAAGAAAAGTGGAAAATCTCGATACTTTTTTATTTACACATAAA
>JAQFYG010004565.1:0-10884 GCA_034694325.1 Entomobrya corticalis | reverse complement strand
TTTCTTCTTCATTCCTCATTCGGCTTGAATCTCTTAGAGGAAGGCTCCTCCCCCTCCGCATCCATTAATGGTTGAGTTGTAATGACCGTTGTGTCCTCCGCCGTTACAGCATGTTTCCTCAAGTACTCCATCAAATCCCGTTCAGCCCTTTTCATTCCAAATTTCTCCGCCAAGATCACCAAAACCTTTGCTGTTTCCTTCGTGCACACCTTCCCCAAATTCTTATCGACAAAGTCAATCAAGTCATCCAATTGATACTTTTGAATTCCGTACAAGAACTCGTCAATTATGTCTTCATTTTTCCAGGTGGCTTCAAGTTTACCAGTCAACAGGTAAGTATGGAGTATGCCTAACGTCTTCGAAGAAATATCCTTGATTTCAACCCTTCCAGTCACCGTCTCCTTCATGTCCGTTTCGAACATCCTCTTGAACACAGGGCATCGAGCTGTAAATTACAAAATGTTTTACATTTTAGTCAAATAATTATTTAAAAATTCTTCAACCGCAACTTAATTACAATTGTACCAGATAGTATCCCACGATTTGAAGAGAATTCAATACCATCCATTGACACAAGGACAGTGTCATCCGAGGTCAATTCAGAATAGTTTGCTGTTAGGTCATCAATAAACTTAATCTTTGAATCCGCCTCCAATTTCTGAGACTGGTCTAAATACAAATTGGGCTGTATATTGGCATAAAGCTTGAAGTTGAGTTGGAGTACTAATGCCCCTTCATCATCCAATGGAAGATCCTCCAAATCTTCATTTTGGCTGATGACCCTAAGAAATCCATATCCTGCAGTGGGCCTATCTCCAAAGTCTCTGTAAATTGGCGGGAGAAACTCTAAACAAATTCAAACGATTTTTATTAATAAACGAGCAAGTATTTAACTGATTGAATAAATACTTGAATGAAGTGTTGTTTTTTTAATTTTAATTATTCACCTTCTCCATCAGGATCTGAGATAATCTTCAAACTGAAGGCAGCGCAAACGTTTCTAACGTTCTCTGGTTTGGATAATAGCTTACAGTAGACACCAATCCATTGGTCAGGATCATAGACGTCGTCCTCATCGTCGTCATCAGAGTAAAGATGGAAGTTCCACTTGGTTGGGACGCCAATGGATTCACCGGCAGAAAATTCGATCTTTTGTTTACGAATCAAAGTATTAAAATTCCGGAGGGCATCAAACTCCTGGATTCTCCAGTTTATCGTCTTTTCTTCAACTTTAAGCTACAAAAACAACATTATTAATTTAACGCTAAAAATTCTAAGTCAAGTTAAAAGCCATTAAAAGTAATTATATTTCAAAAAGAAATCCTGATTGAATTACCCCGCCTTCAAAGTCGCGAGAGTCGGCCATCGTATACGAAACTGGTTTCAAATTACTGTGTAAATTATATTCAAAAATTGAATTAGCAGATAATTGTATATGAGCATTTTTCACCTAATCAAGATAACAGAGATGCGATTGGCGATTTTCTTTCTTTCGTTTATTTCTAACGATTTATTTACAAAAGAAAAAATATTTTGCACTTTTCTTGTCGGAACATTTTCCATAGCGTTTTTATGAGATGACCTCTCTATGAGATTCCATAGCCTTTACGTTCTAAGATGAAGCTACAGAGAAATATTTGCTATATGACCAATGCTGAATCTCAATAGAATAGTAATTATGATTACAGATAAAGCAATTTAAGCTATAATTTTATAACTTTGAAAAAGTTGTTAAATTCATCCTAACTTATTCATTGTGGCGTACTTAAACCAAAGCAGTATCATCTTTACCGTTGATTCTTGTTATTTTAGTGTAAATATTACTGACTGGAAGCATTCATCAAAAACACAAATTAAGTAAAAATCATCAAGATTCCATATTTTCTTCCAAATTTGATATTGATACAAGCAAACCTATTTAGTTCAGATTAGTTGGACCCACAATAAATTCAATTCAATATACTCGAATAAGGTACATGACGTCGTCGTCCAAGCTTCCGTACAATTTGGAAAGTTTGGGAGACCATCAAAGTAAAGGGATTATAAGGACCCAATTAGTAGATAGGTTGCAAACTTTTAAAAAATAAGGCAAACTATACTTTTAAAAATTCGACCAAGTCTCTTTTATAATTTGTCACAAAATTATTGACCTACTCATTGCTTTTTTCACGGATTCGCCAAGACCAAAACAACGGAATTAGAGTCAGGTCGTTTACGCGTGCAAAAATATAGGAATGAACCCAAAGACTTACAATTAGTCTGCATACTTGGTAATATTAGCACTTTTCTGAGAATAAAAAACAAGTTTTTTACCGGTAGACCAGCCTAATTATGCCGTATAATGTTGCAAAAATACATATTGTATTGACATTTCATGTTTTTTTGCAAAAAATGTCAACATCAGCTAGTCTAACAAATGCTGCGGTATAATCTTTATTTGGTTACATTTGAGTCATTTCTTGTCACCAAACAGGTTCATGATATAGTCACCAGTCTCAAAATCAAAATAGCAATAATGCTTTTGTAATAATATGAGATAATAAACAGGATTATACACTTTTCACTACACGCTAATAATAATAATAACGGAACCGAAAAAACAAATAGCAAGTTACTCAGTAGAGCAGCTCAATGTTTTTTAAAAAGCATGTAAATAAAAATGTTCAATAAAATCTAAATGTCAGTCTCATTTTGGACTCTAAACTGAAAAAGCCCCTTAAATCAACATAGTATTGCTATATTTACCTTTCCAAACAGAAATCTAAGTCCAGAAAAGATACGCTAACAAAATGAAAGGTGAGAAAAATTTATTTTGCATTCATATTCAGCTAAATTATCATTAAATATTATCTTACTATAAAAAGGGCTATGGATAACATCCGTTTTGGAAGATGAGCAAGTGCCGAACGCATTGGTCCTGTGCCATTCAATAAGAAGAACATTTACCACTAAACCAATTGCCGTGCTAATTTCATCTCAAAATGTCAGTCTACGTTTCAGGTATATATTGACAGCTCACTAAATATTTCACAATATAAACTAAGTTTTTAATTGATTCTCATATTATAATTAATTATATTATTATTCTAGGCGTCTTCTTGAAGCAAATTTTGATTTTGCTTTTTCCATCGAACACCAAAAATATGGAATGAAACTCAATAAACTGCTTTTGACTTTGGGGAAACTTAAGTCATTTCAGCAAATTGTGTATTTCTCATCTGATTTGCTGGTAAAAATGTATGCATAAAAATTATATAATAATTTCCTAAGCTGAAGTATAACAAAAAATTAAATATTTTTTAGGTATTAGGTAATTGTGATGACCTATTTAAAATTACTGAGAATAAAATGAATGAATGCACCAAACTTGGACAACCTTATATTTTCACTGATGATAAATCTTTGGGGGTTTACAATACAACGACATCTTCAACTTTTGAATGTGATAGCTCCCCCGATAAAAAGCTAAAAACTGAAGAAATTCTTGCCACCTGGTTCATAAGGTTCAGTGAATTAGCCAATAAAAAATTACCGAATGACGGAGTAATTAAAATTGTCAAGTTCGAAAGTTCTCCAATTCATTTATCTTCCACAAATAGTAGCAGTAATATAGCAATGGTAACTATTATTAAAATAAATTATTTCTATTTTTTTTCAAGTTATTCATGAAACTTTCAGTTTGATTGTGTTTTTGTTTTATAGAACGTCATTAAGTTCTGGGAAAAGATTTATAATAAACATGTCAAAAACCAACTGGACATAGGTTATCAACTTCCGGTTCCACTATTACCCCAGATTACGAAAGTACATGAGCCAATAGCTGTGATCGGAATGAGCTGCAGATTTCCGGGGGCCAATAGTCCTCAAGAATTATGGAATCTCCTAATAAACGGGGAATCTAAAATTGGTCTTCCTCCACCAAGCCGTTACTCCAGCTTTCAATACCCTCTTGACTTTAAGATGAAGGCAGGATACCTGGAGAATCCCATCGATGAATTTGACTACTCATTTTTTGGAATCTCTGGAACTGAAGCACTTTATATGGACCCTCAACACCGACTATTATTCCATGTCATCTGGGAAGCTTTGGAAAATGCTGGAATTAACCCGGAAAATTGTCGTGGCGTGAACGCCGGTCTATTTCTTGGTTCATGGAATTATCAATACAAAACTATTTTGAAGACATTTGGAGACGCCAACAAAAACAAGTTCTTTAGAGAATACATGGGTTCCTCTAGTTCTGCATGTCTTGGAAGAATCGCCATGCTACTGGGCTTTACAGGTCCTACAATGGCTTTTGAAAATAGCTGTACCACCTCAGCCTTGGCTGTCCATAACGCCTGCAGGTCCCTCCAAAATGGTGACTCAAACATGGCATTAGCTTGTGGCGTCAATCTGATGGTGACGCCATTTGATAAAGATGACCTAATTCCTGGAATGTTGACTGAAGACGGCGTCTCAAAAACCTTTGACCTTCAAGCAAATGGATATGGACGTGGTGAAGGATGTGGAGTACTCATTTTGAAACGGTTATCAGAAGCCGTCAGAGATAACGATAAAATCTGGGGTCTTATCACTGGATCCGGGATATCACAAGAAGGTCTTACAACAAGTTTAGCGACGCCAACAGCAGAAAGTGAAGCACTTGCAATGAAAAGAGCACTGAAAGATGCTGGGGTCAATCCAGAAAATGTAGATTTTTTGGAGACACATGGAACCGGAACTGTAGTCGGCGACGCCACAGAAATTCAAGCTATATCTTAGGTCTTTGCAAGCAAAACAAGAATGAAGCCGTTATTTCTAGGATCTTTAAAATCTAATATTGGTCACACCGAAAGTTGTTCAGGAATTGCGTCAATAATTAAAGTTATCCTGGCCCTGAATCATGATAAGATACCCAAGCAAGTAGGACTCAAAACATTGAATCCTAAGTTTGAAGCCATTTTGAATCCAGTATCTGCAGTAATTTCTTTGGAAAATCGCAATTGGAATCGGTCCAACAAAGAACGTAAAAGGATTTCTGGTGTTAATTCTTTCGGAATGGCAGGTGCAAATGTTCATCTTATCATTGAAGAAGGGCCTGACCCTAACATTGAACAAGGTTACCTGGAAGTTTTGAAAGATTCATTTCCTGAAAGACCTTATCATATTTTTAAGATAACTACCAAAACTGATAAGGCACTGGACATTCTTCTGAAAATGTATCAAGACCATTTTCATGGCACGGATGACTCATCAGCATTTGGTGATATGGCGTATTCTGCAAACGTTGGAAGATGTGATTGGAGCCATAGAGCTGTCATCATTGCAAAATCAAAAGAAGATGCAATCAATAAAATTGAAGATGGAAATTTGATTAGAGAAAATGTTAAATATTTGAAAAATAACGGCATTGGAAAGATCTGCTTTTTATTTACTGGACAAGGTAGTAAATATCAGAGAATGGCTAAACAATTGTATGAGAATTTTCTAGAGTTTAAAATTAATTTCGATTTGTGTGTTGGCATAATTAGAAAATTAGATGAAAATTTAGCAGAAAATTTGACGCATGTTCTGTGGGAGAACCAGAAAGACAACGAGGTCAACAGATTGGATTATAGCCAAATTTCAATATTTTGTGTAGAGTTTAGCCTATTGAAATTATGGGAAAGTTGGGGAGTAATACCGGATATCGTTTTGGGCCGTAGCTTTGGGGAATTTGTGGCTTCTGTAGTTGCAGGAGTTTTCACAGTGGACGAAGCAATTAGATTGATTTTGGCAAGATGTGAACTACTCAGAGGTCTTCAAAATGGGGCAATGATAGCTTTAAAGGGAGATAGGGAAAGGGTTACTAATTTATTACAAGAATTTTTGAAAAATAATAAAGGGAATAATGATGACACTGAAGTTTTAGAAATAGCAGCAATAAATGCTACAAATCAACTTGTAGTAGCCGGTGGTCAAGAATTAGTCGAAAAGTTTAAGACATTTTGTGATTTAAATGGAATTAGAAGTACAATTTTGGAGACAGATTATGCCTACCATTCAAGTCATATGAATCCCATCCTTGAAGAGTATGAAAATTTAGTAAAAACAATTTTTGAAAATCAAGATAAGTTACAAAATGAAAGAATACTAAATTGTGAGTATATTTCAGGAATTACTGGAAAAGTAGTAAAAAGTTCTGATGAATTGACAAATACAAAATACTGGGTAAATCATACAAAAAATCCGGTTCAGTTTTTGAAAGCGAGTAAATTAGCAATTGAACTTGGAGCTAAATTATTTGTTGAAATTGGGCCACAACCGATCTTATCAACCTTGTTATTGGCTAATGTACAGGACAAACATTCAGATTATTCTAAAAATTTATTATTTTGCCCATCATTAAAACGTCATGAGGAGGAATTATTTACGATTTTAACGTCATTGGGAAAACTGTATGTACAAGGTGGAGTGGAAATAAATTGGGAAGGTGTAGATAAATGGAGAGCAAGAAAGAAAGTGATTTTACCTAACTATCCATTTAATGGGAAATCATTTTGGCCAAAATTTGAAACAGATAAAAACAAATTAGTTTTGCGGGAAGCCACAGCAAAATTAGAAAAATTAAAATATTTCGAAAACAGTTTTTGGAATAAGTATAAAAGCATCATCAATTCGGAATACAAAATAAAAATGACGCTTATTGAGACAAATGTCAGACAAATTTTACAAGATGTTTTAAAAATTGAAGAAGACGAGCTGAGTTCTGAAATATTATTTTCTGATATCGGCGTTGATTCATTAATATACGTGGAAATTTATCAGTCGATAAGGCAACTACTGCATATGAATATCAATGGTTTTGCTATTAACTTATGTGATGTGAAGCAATGCCATTCAGTTAATGATTTGACAGCCAAGATTTATATTTTAATGGAAAAAGTAGAGAGACAAAAGTAATAGCAATATTATACCTTTTTCCATTTTAATTGAATACACTAACAACTCCATTGAAAAACCATACATTCAAATGATGCTTGATGTAAAAACTTTTGGTTTTTTGACAATTTTCAATATACTAATGTAAATACGCTAAGGTAATTTATTATTTTAAGAATATGTTTTGATACAATCTGTAATAATGTCAAAAACAGTCAGATTACTGCATATTAGCTTAGTTTACAATAGTTGGTTCATGATAAGTTTATAATTATGGTTTATATTACTTTTCCATTATTTTTAATTTAAACACTTTATATATAACCTTTCATGGGAAACATCATTGTTCCGATTACAATCATCAAATCATATTGTTTTCTAAAACAAACTTTGTCACGAGCAGAATGGAAAATATTTGTTTTCATTATTTTTCTACCGTATGTATGTTACAAAAAAATTAAGATTACATAAAATAACAATAAGGTTACGAAAATCTTTGTTAGTTGATTGGTATTCATTATATTATTCAACAAGTCTTTCAAAATAAAATGTCATGTATCATCAGTGTTGTGAAATGGGGTTTTAGTGCGCTCAGGTCAGGTCAGGCAATTTTATTTTACCCCCAAAATCCCCAAAACTATCTATATGCTTATCAGAAGCAGGTAAGTCGCAGGATCAGTGCCAGAGGATGTGTAGAATTAACTTTGTGTAGTTGTGGAGAAAGAGGTTTAATTTTAGTATATTTTTTATTTAACTTTAAATAAACCACAAATTAAATATTTACAAAAGAGAGTTAAAGAAGGACACAAATTATTTGCCTGTATGAGGCTTGAGGCTTAGAGAGAGAGTGAGTTGGTTGTTGGTGGTCGTAGTCGTGGCTGTGTGTTGTGCTATACCCATACAAAATTACATTGGGAGAGCATGTGGCCAGTGACCATGCTTCTCCAGCAAATTTCACAAAAAATCTCCAGTGCTGGAGAGAAACGGGGCAACGTGAGTCACCATCACCGTTCCCAAAAGCATCATTTTTTCGACAATCAGTATCAGACATATTAAATTTAAAGTTAAAATCTACAACAATCCGTAAATGTACATATTTGCGATATCAAAATACATGAATTTAATTTAATGCAAATATTGTTTTTCCATTTATACAAAGAGATTACTGCGTAGTACTGTAACAATCGGCCTTTTAAGTTTTATATTTTTTGTTCTTATTTAGTCCTAGTTAGCAAAGTAATAAGTTGGCTTCATGATTGGGATGCTAGGTTGTATTTGCTGCTTTGTCAATTTTGCTTATATATTTTTAAAGAACAAAATTGTATTAATTTTAAGTTTTACGTTGAAGAGCTTGTACGGCCTGGTTTATTGAATAATGGGAGAAACAACAAGTCTCAGACAAAATCTTTTTTTAAATCTACTTAAAAAATTAACATTTAAATCATTGTACTCCCTACAACTTAATATAATAAAAGTGCTCCCGGGAAACCTTAACATTTTCACGAGTACTAACGACTCTGACACTATTCTAATCCCAAACAAAACGAGAAACACGATTAATACATTTAAATATTGTAAATTGGTTCACCAATTCATAAGATGCTTGCAAGCTTTGTGTCTGCTACTAAGTATAATCGGAAACAACAACACAATCTTAAATGGCGACAAAATACTAAACATAAGTTTTTGGTTGATGATTACCTTCACTGGTAATTTATCCTTAATTTTCCTGCCTCGTAACCATATTGATTTTGCATCAATAATTAACTCTATATTTGAGTTTAAGGTGGTTCAAGACTGTGTTCCTTTAAAGCTTTTTCTGCTTAATGTTTATACAGGAAGTCTGACAATGTGCTTACTATATAGTTCTTTTATAATTCTTATAGCAGATGAACCAATTTTTACAACAATTGAACCACTCATTTCAAACATTTGGCCACTGCGGTATAGCTGCAAAATTGTATTGATCTTGTTTGAAATTTGGGATTTCATAATCCTGGCAACATTTGGCAGTTTCTGTGCGGTTGATGGAATGTTTATTTGCTACATGTCTCTAAGTTTAATTGCTAACCAAGTTTACAAAAACCTTCGTAATCAGAAATTAGATGAAGAGGCGCCGTCTCCAACGATAACAAATATGGTTAAGTCATACCAGCATTTAAGCTTGTACGTTAATTTTGTAAACGATTGTTTTCAGAGTTCGTTTGCGCTACAATTTAAATCAGTGTTGCTTTTAGTCATGTTAGTCCTTGGTTCGATACTTGTCAATACTAAAATTCGACAAAGTATGTCCACGTTAACACTAGTTTTTACCATGTACACCTGTGTATTGGTCTACTTTGTTATAATTGTTGGTTACTACTTTCCAGGGCGAGTGAATGCTTTAAGTGAAAAAATTAAGTATGAGTTGGTGCAAGTGTCAAGCTGGAATGTTAGCCCAAATAAGTTTAGCCGCAAAAATAAGGAGATTAAATGTAAAGTAGTGGGATTGAATAATCTTAGAATAATGATTGGTGCTGCAAACTTTTACGAGAAAGAAACTGCCTTTATTATTTTGGACTGCTTAATTCGTCAAACTATTACAATTTCGTTGATAGTGTAAAAAGTTTATGTACGTTTGATTATTCTACAGTAGTTTGGAACGCGTAATGTGTAGTTTTATAAATATCAATTCGCAATTTAATTGTATTAAGTTTTTTTCAATCGTTTAATATAACTAGGAAATATAGCAATTTATTTTTTTGAAAATAAGCGGCAGTAAAATAATTGTCATTAAGCTATATATACATCAAATCCTGTGAGAAATATAGAGAGAATAAAAACTCGTTGACTCATTTTCAATTTATGTCGTGAAAAATCGATTTAGTTTAACTTTTTAAATCAAGAGCAGATTATTTCAGAGAAACGTATTTAGAAAAGTACTGTCTGTCTAAAGATTTTAAACATAGGGTTGTTTGACAACTTACAATAAAAATTTGTGGCGTGTTACTTAATCGCAAAACGTTGTGAAGCAAACTCTTTGAGTGCTGAGCTGCGACAAAATAAATATGTGCATATGGAATAATTATTTAATATTTGTGTGAACATATATATCATAGCTAATATGCATTTTAATTTTAAAACGATTGTTTACATTCATAAAAAGGTTACTTTCTTGACATTCATAATATACTATCTAAGTTGGTTGAGGTAGTTCATTGAAATATTTTGGATGTGTTATAATGCAATCGGTAATAATAATGTTAAAGCAAGCTGAAAATTATAATGGCAGTAGATAGTGTTACAACATAAAACTTTCCTGCCCAAATATTCAATGCAGGACAACTCATCTAAATTTGTCGAAAGTCCTTGTGTTTGGTTTGAATTCACGAGTCAATAACGCCACATCACAAATCTTATACACCTGCTGAAATTGTAATTGTCTAAATGATGTAAACATATTGATAAATGCATTTAAAATAAAATTGAAATTTATTTTTTAAATATTTTTAACTTCTCAAAAACCAAAATTGAAATATGCCATGGATGAATGGATACGTTAAAGTGCCAGAAAATAAATAAATAAGCGATTTCGACTTCTTATCAAGAGATAGTCACAAGGTATGAATGCTGCTGCCCAAGCTACTAATTATAACCGGAATACCATAAATCCTACACATTTATTAATGCTTCTATTTAAAATCGCCAAAGGCTTGTAGAGTTTCATTGTACATATGCTGAATTGTTCACTAATTGTCAACGGCTGATTGATTGCCTTGTTCAGTGTACATATTACATAAAAGCATGCATTATCTCGATCAGGCACATCAATCTCTAATTTGTTACATTTTTAATGAAATGGATGGACTAATAATTTCTAGAAAATACGTTTCTTTAGATAACATGGGCAAATAGTCTGAGATGTTACAAGATTTAATTGGTTGGAAAATAAGCATGTTATACTAAAATGTAAACTACGTGTGTTTGCCAATACATATAATC
>JAQFYG010004564.1:0-10885 GCA_034694325.1 Entomobrya corticalis | reverse complement strand
AGTATGAAGTGATAATAATTGAGTTCCTTCAAATATTATTTTAGTAAGTAGTTTGTAATCGCTAATTAGATTAAAATGTTAAAATAAGTGCAATTCCTTCATCCTGTAATGTAGATTTCATCCAAATTTTGTAATAAAAATAAAGAATGGTTAAAAACATATATTGATACGGCAAGTTTTAAATGCAAAATTAAAATCAGTTTTTTTAGTTGATCAGCAAGACAAAATACAAAACACCTACACAATTAAATATGGAGTAGAATAAAATAATTAAAAAATGCACGAAATGTTTGGTCATTTTAGTCAAGCTTACTGCACTTCTAATTATTCTTGTTTATTCTTTATGCTTATTTTTCTCACCAAATTATTACGTCAACATTATCTCTCCGGTTGACACGATTCTTATATTCAAATATCACCAAAATATTATACAGACGGCGTCAGAGATTTTCTTTGATGTCAAACAAAGTCAACAAATTTGATAAAGGACGTACGTTTAAGCTTTCACTTCGCCCATTTACAAATAAAATTTCAAGTTTTATTAAAGTTTAGTTTTTAGGGAAATAAAATTTATTATCAAAAACATAAAGTTTGCATTCAAAATGGAATTATCGAATACGTTTTTAAAAATTTCCACAAATACAGAAATTTCAAATTTGAAGAGTTATACGACAGGAATGTTTTATGTTGGTGTCAAAATTATGAGCTGAGAACTGTAGATACGCATTGTAGCTTATCTTGGGATGCATAAAAATGAATAGGCAGCACAAAAAAGTGGAAATATTAACCAAATGCCTTTCTGTCTTTTCATCTATAAAACAATTAGATTTATTTTAGTGCAATTCGATTGCTATATTTTTAGATCAATTTTGATAAACGCTAATTTAAAAGACACAGTGTGTACATAACTGAAGTCATTTTATAATGTTTTCAACATCATATTTTTGTCTTTATTAGAAATATCTAATACTTTCCAATAATTTTGAAAGTTCCTTGATGTATCGTGTGTGAATTAAGTCACCACATAGCAGTTTTCGTAAAACGAAATGTTCCGGAAAAACTAAAAGGACATTTGTCTTTCTAGTTTTGCAGCAATTTTTTAAAAAATGTTCACTCTGTCTAACGTTTAGATATTTTACAGGTCGTTTTTATTTAATTATTCAATTCTACATTAAATTAGGATCATTTACCTTCCGTTTTGACTGACTAAATATTTCTGCAGTAATTTAGAAAACGGCAGTGAGCTTGAGTTTTTCTTAGTCGGTAGCTTACAAAAAGACATGTAATTGGAATGATTGATGTCAAATTATTAAAATCATTTCAATTTCAACCTATTTGCCTCAAAAAACGTTATTACGAATAGCAGATAATCCGTATGAAGAAAACGCCTTTTAAATCTGTATTCAAAAAGCAGCCACTTGTTGCTTTTCTTCTTGTTTTATTCTAAACCACCGTAGACATTTGACATGAACGCCGTATTTTATAAGCATATTTGGATATTTGCTCATGAAAAAGTCTTCAGACTTCACAGTTATTCTAAATAACTGTTAGCTTTGGAGAACCTTTTTAGTTCTAATGATAGAAATTTAGTAATGAGCCTTAAATACGCAGCAGATTTTCAAATATACTAACTAAAAGACCCCTTGTATTGCTTTTCTGTATTTCATTCAATTCTGTAATAATCATGAAATATGTAAATAAAACATAATAGCACATTCTAGTACTTTAAACCTACAAAATACTTCTTTGTTTTTTTTTGACAATCTGCCAAAAAAAGTTAAAGCGCTTGTCGATATATAAACTCCTGCTTGTTGACTGGAAAATGTTTATTTAAATCTTTATTTAAATTTTTCATTTTAAAATTAGTCCCTGTAGGATATTCTCTTTGTCTTGTTTGTTGACCTAAAACCAGAAATATAATTTCTTAAAATGCCTTACAAAATCAAATGCAAATTATATTTAAATTTATAACATATCTACCAGCACACAGAAACTTTAACAGTCACCACGTTACCAGTTTATAAAATGAAACAAAGAGATATGAAAGCTAAATAGCTTGTTGAATCTAAGTATTTTGTTGTAAAAAAATTATCATTTAGTTATAATAATTATCAAATTAAATTATATATTAAATTTCAGCCTTTGATTTGACTCCCTTTTTCTAGACCACTTCATCAAACCAAAAATTGGTTCAAGTTTTTAGTTTTTACGTAAATTAATAATTTTATGAACATAACAAGTCGTGATAGTGTTCAAAGTAATAACTAATTAAATCTACTAAAATTTTCTTCTCGGATAGTGAAACTAAAATGTAAACCGTAACGAAATCAAATATAATTTGTTTGTATTTATAATAACTGTTGAAGACGATCAGGATAGAGCAACTCATCAATTTAGAAAACATATATTACAAACATCAAACCAGTAATACTTGACGGCATCATTCATCATCACTTCTAACTTTATGAATGTGAGTTTTTAAGACGTCAATCTGTAAGTTTCACCTTATTTATTGGATTGTATTAAAACATATAGTTACCATCGTCAAATTTTCCACCATTCCGTACGAAGGTTAATTTAGTTTTAGTTATTTTGTCAGCATACAAACAAACGAATACAATACAAATGAAGACAAATTGGCTAGGTTTTTAGGAGTTATTGCTTTTTGTAATAAGCACCTTATAAACACCAGTAGTAAATTAATTAATGCAGAGGAAAATGTAAAATAGTGGTGATAAAGCCATAATATCGTATTCAAATTTTATGTTTCATGTTTTGTAACATAGTTATTTTCAATTTTTTTAAATTGTCCTGTGGTTTTAGACTGTAGATTTTCATGTCTTACCAATCACACAAGTAAGTAGAATGCTTGGTGCATAAAATCTAGTATACTAACTTTGACAAATTAATAAAACCATTTTTCGTTCTTGTCTTAAAATTGGTCTCTTTACGGTAATTCATTCACTTTTGCTTTTCGAAACAAAAATTGCTTATTTTCTTCAAAGTATTTTGATGTTTTAATATTTCACTGTAGGTCTTCGACCCCTGCTTGTCGGGCGAACCCTTTACAATTCAAACTGTGCTAAACGAATTACCTATAAGGTCTGGAAAATATGTAAGTGAGTTGGACTACTTTCGGTGTGAGTTTTCGATTGATCCCGTCGGGTCAAGTGTGCTCATGCGGTCACGAGACCATGTTTTTCAAATTCCCCGTCATCAAATACTCAATTATACCAAGTTTCAGCTTCCTAGCACACGTATGTATCTGTTTGACCCTGTGGGGTCCAGTGAAGTCACGTCAGGGGTGACAAAATCATTACACTGTGGTCAGGTGCTGATTCTGTACGGTAATCAGCGAAAAAAATGTTTTCCTATTTAAAATAGATAAGACCTTGTGACCCCCCAAATTCCGGGTTATGGTTGACCTACAGATCTGAAAAGCAATCATAAGGGAGGTATTAACCTAAGGTACCTGTGTACAAAGTTTAGTGTCAATCCGTCAAGTATTTGTTGAGAAATTGTGTCCACGGACACACACACGGACAGACAACTTGTTAAAACCATAAACTACCTCTTATGCACTTTTAGTGCTATCGGTAGTTAATAAGGGAGCTGGTTTTTTTGAGAAGGAAAGGGCGACCGTTAAGAATGATTTCTTGAATATGGGCTTTGAGAGAAAAGCGTTTTACAGCTGTTTGTAAACCGGAGACGCCCAGAGCTTTGTTTGAAGCAATTAGCTTCTGTGGATTGATCCCCATTGAAAGGAAACTATACGAAATTCCCTAAATTATATCATAAATCTTAGTAAGAAATACATGTAATTTATTGTTATTGTCTTTTCAATTGGCATTTAACACCACCATTGGCTACATTAAAAAATCTATTTTGTAAACGACGGGCATATCGCAAAAACAAAATCTCTATAAACGGCGATATAAACTTATCATGACACCAAATGATATCACCATTCTTGAGCAGTAAAAAGAAAATCTGTTTCTTGGTCACTGCACTGTAATAATGAATGGCTGGAGAATAATTGGAAATTTACATCTGAATCTTGCCAATTTCTTGATACATTGTTGAAAAACCAATTACGGACCTCAAAACCGGTTTTAAAAATTCAAGTTGTTACTGGAAAATTTACTGCTAGCTACCGTTAAAGGTTACATTATGGTCTTGGCGAGACTGCGCTCGCTTATCCATTTACCGCTGTATAAAGCCGAAAATTGGTGTGAAGACTTGTAATAACGTTAGCTAGAATGGCCTTATTAAATGTTTTTGAAAAAAAAAAATTCTCAAAATATCTTTAAAAATGTATTTTTCTAAATTTTAATTAACCGTGCAACATTATATTCCTAACTTTGGATATAAATGCAATTTAAACAAGTCGTTGCGCAGATTTTTATTGTCTAAGAATCTTAGTTGAATATTTGCAGTTGTTATTTAATATGGTAGAGATGGCTAAATAAATAATATAATTTCTATTTTCTGCAGCTCATTTTAGTTTACTCTTAGCGTTTCTGTATATGTTCTTCCATAATTTATTATTCTAGGTAAATTGGAGACCGAACAAACATGAAATAAAGTTATCGAAAGCAAAAGTTTACAAATGCTTGTGAGTTTTGTCAAAGTAAACGTCCCGACATAATGGACACGCGTTACGGTTTTCTTAATTTACTACAATTGATTTTAATAGTTCATTTGGATAATAAACTTTTACCACGCATGTCGGCCAAATATGCTATCTTACTTTCTTTTCAATTCCCATTTCTTACCGCCATATCAACCTGTTTTTCATTATCAACCAGATTTTGTAATAGCATGTAGTAAATGGTATCATCACATCCAAAATGTTATGTTGTACAGTAGGATCTGATTCTGACCCTGATTGCTAATATTTAACGAACAAAGTATATTCACAATTTGTTTAATATTTTCCTTTAAGCATTATAAGGTTTTCACAAAGAATTTCTATACCGTCTGTGTGCAATGTGAGATAATCTTCTCGTAAAATAATTTCTTTTGGTTTCTCTTCACGCATTTTGAAAAGGTCTTTCGTTCTAGTTTTTGCAGAGGATTATTTTACAATGATTACAATGACATAATGGCAGTACTTAAATCTTTTTTTATTCTCCATTTCAACAGTTTCACCTCTAAATATGCTTTATCCATTCCACTGGCTCCTTCGAAATTTACTTGTAAAAGTGTAACTATAAGTAAAGAATGATAAGCATAAATGAATTACAAAATTGGAAAGCTGATTACTTTTGTCAAATTGGTATATAAGATACATATCATTACACCAGCAAAATTTAAAATATTTTTCCTGGCAGGTCTGAATTCATATGACCTTGTTGATTTAGTTTAATAAATCCTATGCTCTAGTACGCGTGACCTATCTAGTTGGGTGTAACACATTGGATATCAGCCAGAAACAATATAAGCGACGTTAGATATTTGCTCTGATTTTGAACTAATTCGTCATTTTCTATAACAGTCGATCTGCGTTAAACAGCCAATGTAATATGTAATCCTATTGTCTAAGCTGAAATAGAATTTCTGTATCCAAATTTACGAATATATTTTAAGCATTTATAAATGAAATTTATAATTTAAAATAAGGCAGTCATCAATTATCAGTTAAATTGAGAATAGATCATTCAATACTTATTTTTTTCATAAAAAATATAAAAGTCTTTCGGTCGCAGATTTTTACTGTACAATATCATTAGTTTTTTCGATCTTTGTGGATATTCATGGACGCAGAGAGTATGGCCATAGTAACCGCTTCGGAGAGCTCTTTAAGTGTCAGTTCGTTGTCAGCTGCTATGGCTGGTTCAATCTTACCCACATTTAATTTCAAAGACAACGTTTGACACCTTCCAGATAAACGGTTTGTCAGCAATGCATAAGCCACCAGAATCAAATTTGATCGTTCTGTTGTAATGTTGTAAATAGTAGACAAACAGGGAGTGTGTTTCCTCATAATGTTTTAGCTATAAACGTTTTGCCCGCAAATTTTGCAAGTAGAAAAACGTGATATTTGGTAGGTACGCTTTTTCAGACCGATTCATGATTAAAATGTGTTCTCGTGCAGCTCAGAATCAAAATAAACCAAAGTTTTAATATTTTTTCCCTAAGTAAGAATGGTTATCACTTATCTGATAAAAGTAAATTGGATGGCCTCGTTTGTCTGCTACTGGAAATACCAACTGCTTAAGTCTTTTGAAAACGTTGTAAAAGCCTTACATATGAAAAGATATTCACTTGCAGCTTTTAAATGCGATTAAAAATAACATTTAATGTCTTTTATGTTTCCTTTTTAATTACATCTTCATCATGTATAGCGAGTTACCAATACATTTTTTCTTCTGCTAAATTGCTTTTTTCTGTGATAATATATTAAATGGCGCGGAGTTTTTTTTATTTCTTACAATGTCATATTTTTATTCAAATTCATGTTCGAAACAATTGTTGAATACATAGTCTTTTTGTTTAGTTTAAAATATTCTAAATTTAATTTAAATAAGTAGAAATTATCTAACTAGCCATCTCAGGGTACTAAAATGATGAAAATCAAGTTTCCAAAATTAGGTAATTTCTTATAAATTTGCAAATTTAGCTTATATATAATGCACCTGTTGATAAAGATAGCACATGAATGGTGATGACGCAAACGTAATTTAAAACTACATTCTGCTTACGCTGCTGAATTGCTTTTAAAATTTAGGATAAGGAATAAAAAGGGCAGCACAAAGGATTATCTTGTACAAAGCTTCAATTCACGACGAAAAAAAGTTTGATTCTCGCAAACCAATATATGTCAATTGATCACATCATATCGTATTTCCGTCACATTTTTAATATTTTGCTAAAATTACTAATAACATATTGGCTGACAATGATGTTATTAATCCAAATTTAATGTTGTTCGCATCAGAGTACGATTTATGGAAAAATTACTTTAAATTTAATAAATTTTTGAAACCGAATAATCGTCAAGTTAGTAATTGAAATGTAATAAATCATAATAATATATTAGGCAAGCAAATAGTCCTTTGTTTAGGTTTACGTTTTGGAAATTTTCCTAAAAAAGCGAAAACATTCGGTTTTATATAACCTGCAGCTTATTGGCTACATAATTTTTAATTTAATCATTTTTTCGTTCTTAATTTGAAAATCAGTCCCTTTACAAAATTTATTTTTTCTTCCGTCACACCGAAATCCATAACCAGATGCATTGTTTCCGAAAGCACTTTCAAAATCAGTGCAAAATTTGTTTTCTTCTTATTTCTAACGTAAGAGTCAATTAATAATTTACACGAAGTATAATAATCAATAAGTTAAAAAGTGCAAAACGATGACAAAAAAACCACAGTAGATGATTAAATCTTGGCCGCATATGAAACGTAGTTTATTATTATTAAAAATTATTTATAATATGAATTTATTGATATTTACAGTTACTGAATAAAATTACCGCAAAAGTTACCAAAGTGTGCGCAAATATCTTAAATTTTAATTGAAATTGAAAATGAAAGATAAAGTTGAAATGGATACAATACCGAGAATTCTACCAACTCTTCTCCGGTTTACTTTTATCGTAAAACCGATTAATATTGTAATTTGATTTCAATGGTGTTCAGTGTAAACTTAAAGGAGCACTGATTTATAAAATGCGGCAGCAAAGCATAAAATGACAGTAAATTTACATTCATGCTCTACACATGACGCCTGGTCATTTGAGTACAATTTGCTTCAATTTTATGATTAATGATAGTGAATTTTCATACTATGTCATAGTTGTAATTAAAACAAATTTACGAAACCAACATTAATAAAACATTCAAAATTGTAGCAAAACGTATCTGGTTTAATGGTAACTTTATTATTTTGTAGAAAATGTGTTTATTTATTTTACTTAAAACGAATCTGAAAATTTAGGGCATATTACGTAAGCGAGAATACTTGCTGCTAATAATGGTCAACTATTTTGATCGATGCGCTATCAAATATTTCTAAATGAATGTAACCTTTTGTATGTCGTATTTTTTCATTAAAACTAGTTTCAATATCATTTTGATAAAATGAACTTCAAAACCAGGATAAACAATCAAAGAAAAGTTACGCGACGCACTATTTTTCTTTGTCATAAAATCAGTTAATTTGCCTAGTAAGATCAAAGGTTTTCATCAAGCCGATACATCATAATCATGTGAAAAACAAACATAAACTGAAAGCGAAGTGTCTTCCCCAAGACTCCATTTTTGCATAAAGTTTTACTAAGCAGGGCATATTATTCGTCTATTTATTTACCAAATGTCACACAACACGAATGATTATTCGGCGGCCTGAATTAAGACGAGAAATTCCGCACCCGACATGTAAAACTTATTGAAGGCCTTTACAAATTAAATTTTTAGATGTGTGATGAGGCAGGTGTAAAAATCATAAGTCAGTGTGCGCCATCTAAAATATCCATATTTGTTGCAAAAAATGCAATTAGAACCCGTGCTCAGCGTACCTTTTTATCGTATAATAATTTCATCTTATTCATCTAAGATGAGTTTTATTTTGAAACTCCCGGTTATTTTGGATGAATTATTTTTTAGTCAGAAATGCCATCAAATCCGATGAAAATTACCTAACAGATTAACAGATGCAAAAATTCAATTAACCTCGTGTTTTTGTCAGACGCATTCTTGAATAATTCATGACAAAAAATCGACCAACTTATCTGTTTCTTATGTTATCTACAAAATCAACTGAAAATAAACTAAACGACGACAAAAATTGACAAAAGCTCATAACTTTTGTCAAAACATCTTTGAAAAGTCAACATTCTTAAATAATCGACATGAGTCTCTAAGTCAGTGTTTTCTTCGAATTCTACAATCGATTTGAAAATTTTATCTTGATAATAATAAGTTGTCAATACATATTCACAGGATTTTCTGAAAATCAAATTTTTTAAATGGTATTAAATGATCCATAATTTTATAAAAAGCTTATTATCTTACTTTTAGCGTCAAACATTTCAAGAAAATGCAGTTCACAATAGCAAAGTTGACCTTTCGATATTACCACTGAATTCATTTTATGTTTTTTTACATGCATTTATTCCTTAAGTTAAAGTGGAAGATGAAAACCTGAAGGAAATATTGAGTACTATCGTTTAGTTGCTCAAAAGCGATGTTGTAATATATAATGTTTTACAGCATCGTAATAAACCATGGTTTACTATTTCTGCGTTTTAATTTTTATCTTTGGTAATCAACCAGAAATTTATAATGCTAAATGAATGAAATTTTGCGTTTTGGGTATTTCATTTGAAGATCGGAAAATGTACAATATATGTGTGACCCACTAAAAGACTCAAGCGACATCTGGAATGGAAATGGAAATAGGACCACATGAGTCTGCTTATCAGGAAAAATAGTTCTGGCTGCTTCCTTTAATTTTATGCTTCCTCCAATATTTTGAAACAAGAGAACTGGCGGAATATATGCAAAATTCTAAATCAATAAAATTTATACGAACAGAATTTTATTAGAATACATATATTTTCATAGTATATTTATTTACTATATATTAGTATAAACAATTTAAACAATATTTGTAAACAAAAATGTGTTGTCTAATGTTTGGTAATAAAAGTACAAAGAGTAAAATATGTCACTGCAAAAAGCAAAGGTCTATGTTAGTTTTTTTTCTTAATTTATATCTGCATATCTATATTTATTCAAAGAAATGAAACTTAATGCATTCATTTTGTGATCGGCATTGGACTTTTGTTAGGCCTGACAAAACCAGTTTTGCCATTTTATTACTTCCTATCATTAATTTAATATAGTAACCTTTATATTTAATAAAAAAACATTTTTGCTAATCATTTTCAGCTATTTTACTGATCCGCGTATAGGAAACAATCTCAATTCAAAGATAACGGCTCCAAATCAATGTAAAATTTAGGTTTTACATCAAGCACTTACAATACCACTTTGACAAAGGAAATCGTAATTGTCTGTGAAGCAATCAAGGATTGATAAATTAAGTTAATAAAATATTAGACTAACATTAAATTTGCACCTCAGTGTAGCCACGTAAAATTAGATGTTTACTTACTCTAGGTAAATCCATTGATGAGGGTTAGGATGGAGCAACTCTTAAAAATAAACAATGTCTCCGGAACTTTTGTGCCATTCCTTTATGTTTTAGAAAACCGAGGAAATATTATTAATTTAATATATACGACAATTAAATCATCTCAATACATCTTGCCGGTCAACTTGTAATATTTAAACAAAACTTATGTTCTTTGAAACGCTTTCCACGCAACCAATTATCTCATTTTACATTTTTGTCAAAAAACTTAGCCTAAAAACTCGTTTGAATGTAATGTATTATGCATTGTCATGGAATATTAGAGCTTCAAAATAAAACATTCGACATTTTAATAGACCTTGTCGTCGTCGTTTATTATATATCACTCTCGAATTAGTTACAATCTAAGTAAACATTTTAGGGTACTTTTCAGCGTAGTTTCCAAATATGACAAATGGCATTCATTAAAAAAACTGGTTTTCTTCGTGAAGATGAAGACAAAAGTTTGCCAGCGGATTTATAAAATGGGGTTTAGGAGAGTGGTGGTTTATAAGTGTTTTTATGTGAGGCTGAAATTCAAAAGACCAGATAACTTAAGGTTATCAATCTATGTCATGAAAATTAAAGAAACAATGTTAGGGTGAAATAAAATAACTGGCAAGTATCAACAATTAGTTACTGATTAAAATTCAACAAGGTTAGACTTTATTAGCTGAAATCACTTATTGGTTTTGTGATTCAACTACAAGTAAAATATATCAAGGTACAGCAAGTGAGACGT
>JAQFYG010004563.1:0-10887 GCA_034694325.1 Entomobrya corticalis | reverse complement strand
TAGCGGATACATATAAAAATTTATATTACATACGTTTTTTAGTATGTATATTTACCTTTTGATATAATGATGGTCATAATGTTGTATAGCGAAAGGAGTCATAAGCTTTTTCTGTTGCTGTTGTTGTTGATTCTGACTCTGATGTAAATATATACATAAACTTTCCACACGTATTTTTTATTGCCACCGATTTATCGCCCCCCTCTCCAAAATGTAGGTCATTTATATAAAAGGCTGATAACCTTTATTTACATATAATACTGCAATAGTCAGGAGCACACAGATCATCATGCAATCTCTCAACCAGGCATATAATTTTGCTGTTGCTTTGCTTGCTTTATTCACATCTGAACTGACAACATTTACTTTACATTTAAATTAGCATTATAATGTAACATTCTTTGAAAAACGTAATATTAGATTATGTGTTTGGAAAAAAGAACATAGGTTTGCAATACTTTGTTTTCTGTACATATTTATGGGCATGTTGATCGATCCACATAAATACTTACATCTACCCTACCTACATGATATTGATAAAAAATCATATAGGAAGCAAAAAATAGTGATAGTGATGATCTTATTTCCACTTTCCATAATAACATTTTATCTTTTTCCTATAATCATTCATCCATCAATATGAAATGGAAGGTGCTGTTAAGAAAAGTAGTAAATTATTAACGTTATTATTATGACACGTTCATTATGTGTGCAACGATTACAGATTATAAATGAACAACAAAAATAGTTTTGTGCTTCCCACATTTTCAAGAAATATTGTACTGACTGGTTAAAAATGAATACTTTATTGGGGAAATGTGAATATGTGCTTTAATGAAATCAGGAACTTATATAGAATTTTAAAATAGCATTTTTCATCTACGATTGAGACACCCGAAAACAACAAATCATTAGGGATTTTCTTTCTGCCAACTTTTGCACTTTACAAAGTTTATTGTTTTCATTAAACTCTAAAATAACATAAATATTTTCCCATTGTAAATTTGGAACTTACATTATGTATCATTTTGTACTTGTTCCAAAAAATTAGGACAAACTTGTTAAGTACAAAAAGTAAACAACAAGTTAATGCAGCGTTACGGAATTATTGAAATACGCACATCATTATCGGTATCAGTGCAAAAAAAGAAATAAGAACCGCCTTATCAACATACCTATTTTTTACTTATTTACGAGGAAAATAGTAAATAAGTTTGTTCCATTAACAAGAAAAACAGCAAAATGATTTCGACGACATGTCATGATGATCATGTTGATGATGAGGGATAATGAGCCTCTTTTTCTTTCATGAGTCATGTTGTACGACATGTGAATCGTATTCATACTTATAGGTGCATCTTCTACAAAAAATAATCCCAGTCGCATGTGTAACCTATTTTTTTCAGTGCGTATCGAAACTACATAATAATAGCTCAAAGAGAGTACATCACATAACATTCTTTATATGCATCTCTAGACTTCCGAAAATAAATTAGGTACATCTACACAGAAGCTACATTGTCCTATAAAGATACTATATCATTATACAAGTTGACAATAATTTTCTCCTCCGATGCGTGCATAAAATAAACTATTTTACAGGATGTATTTTGGCAATAGCAAATAAGTAATCACAGTAGTAAATAGAAAAGATATACATATAAACGTATTCACAGGAAGAAAAAACATCGTTATCCAATTAGCCTAGTAAGTAAAACTACATATCTCTGTATCTCTAAACATTTTATACCACGTTACTACACAAAAAATATCTGTTCCTTCCGTCCCCTCACCTTTTAAAAAAATGCAATCGCTTTTTTATAACTTGACTTGTTTTAAAATCCTTAACCCAGACTTGAGACACATTAGTAGAGAGGCTGTCAACCATATTTTCTTATCTTTTAGTCGCACCATTTGCCATGATCATCTCCTCGCGACTATATAGAACTACAAAAAAAGACATTTTTCAAAAGTGTCTCTTTTCATCTCCTCCCTCTTTACTTTAAACACTTTTTTACAAAATTTGCCAAATTGCTTTTTACACGGTATGAAAAACAAACTATATAGGTTGAACAGTTGAGGATATAAAAAATAATATATAACAAAGTGTAGAAGAGATAAATGCACCGTGAAACTCAAAGTGAGTTTTTTTTTCTTCCTCAAATCCTCAGTCAGCATCTCAGAGCATCAGCTCGACTAGACAAGAAAATTGCATGAATGCATGCATGGATTTTTATTGGAAAACTCGTGCATGTACCAGCTAACCCAATTTCATCGATCTCCTCCACCAACCACTTTTTATCTCTCCTTCTTTTCCACCTACTCGCCTTTCTTCCTTTCTAAACTCTTCTTTTCTTCCTACGTCCGTCAAGTCAATTTTCACGTTGAACGAGTTTACATTGTCAACAAAAAAAATCGAGTTTTACATAAGATTATAGGAAATCAACCAAATAATCTCACGGAAGAAGAGTATCAAAATTTTGTGTATTTTGCATAGATATCGAAAAATAGATTGCATAGTTGGCTATATAATATGTGCAATGACGTAACATATAAATATATGGGATGATACTATAATATGTATACTTGTTACAAAATCATTTCATTTTGTCTTCTTTACTTTTCGTCAAATTATTTATTTATTTAGAGCAGAGGCAAGACAAACAGAGAAAAGGCGTATATCATAATATCATATTACCAAAGAGAAAGAAAGAGTACACGACGACGGCAGCGGCAACGACAAGTGTGAGTTCTCTTTTCCTCCAGAGCACTTCTTTCGCAAAAAGTTAAACGGTATTATTTAACGGTGACTCCACTCGTCTCTACCCACTAAAGTGGCTGTGGTTCTTCGTTACTGGTTGATGGCATTGTTTTCTTCTTGTACATGTGTGCACACATGTTTTATGTACACTTTCCTCTTCTCTTTAAAAAGACAAGTAGTACGCAGAAATAAATACTTTACTTTATTTCACCGCTTCCTCCTCTCGTAAAAAATAACAAACGCTTTTACTTCCTCCTTCCCAAATCCTTCTCCTCCTTTTTGTACTTTATTTTCCCCGTTTCCTTCGTTCTCAAATAAAAAGAATGCAAGTTTTTATAATGAAAATATTTCAGAGAGCGACAACTGAAAGCAGAATATTATTTTAAGGAAAAAGCTTGTCCGTCTTGAATCGTTTCTTGCTCTTCCAGAGAACAAAAGTGCACTCTTTTTAACAAGCTAGCTAAAAAACCCACCCTGATTATTAAATGTAATGTTATGTTATTATGATTAGGTATTATTATTACAACTACTACAGTTACACAATGCAGACTTCTTAAGAGTACAAATTAAACACCCGGGAAAAGAATGCAAGAAAAAAATCAGTAGGAGTCAATGAAAAGAGCAAAGAACTGAAAGCAGTTCAAGTAGTAAAATAAAGTACAAAAAACATAACTTTTTCGCAACGAAATGAATGTACCCATATTATTTACGATCCTGTCGTCCTTCCTATTTGCAGTAAAAATCTTTCATAGTAGCAAATATATAAAAAAAAATATTGTCGAGAAAGAACAGTCATCTGTTTTATATTCCGTTCAGTCAGAGGATAAAAAATACAAAAAAGTTTGAATTGGAGAAGTAAAGCATGTTCTGAAGACAAATTTACTCGTTGGGTCTATATAGATTTTTCTTTTTCTTTTTATCTGTCCATCTTACTCATTCTGTCCATCTTTCTTGCAAACGGATGGACAATAGTCCTAACATACATAGTACAAAATTAAATGATAAGCAAAGTCTCTCGTGTAGACACATGCCATCGAATTGATGCTGCTACTACTGCATTCCATCACATACTCAATCACCATCATGAAACGATATCATCCATTTCATTCATCCATCTATCTATCTTATCCATCCAGCGATTTTTTATTATTATTATTTCAGTTTTACACACATATATGAAAGTTCATGACATGATATCTAACAAATATACCTACCAAACTTTTTATATCAAATCTGCAAAAAAACACAGCATTTGATGATAGGCGGAGTAGGAGCAATAATAATAGTAAAAAAAGCATTTTCATCTGTCCACATGTGTGTGCGATGAGATGTGATGTGAGTAGTGAAGTGACGGTCGACGAACAAGTTAAATAAGTCCGTGTGTACTGAGAGTAAATGAGAGTTTCTACGTACGTACAGATGGATATATTATTATTATGGAGAATGTCGTCTTCGCGTGTGTAGTCTATTTATTTTTGCTGTATAGCATACAAAGTTTACATGGAGAGTTTTTTCTTATATCATATGTATTTATATAATATGTGGAATGAGCAAAGCAGAATAAAAAAGCGAGAGTCCCAGTTTGACCTACATTTTCCTCATGTTATGTGTTGGCAAAATAGGGTCGGGAGAACAAGCAAAAGCATAGTTGTAGCAAGAACATATAAAGTAAATGTATGTACACAGTGGAGAACGTGATGATGGTGATGGTGGTATATGGTTATAACAGCATTTTGTATTATAGTTGGAGTATAAATATACAAAGTAAACTTTTTATAGAATAGTAGTAGCAGCTTTAGTGCAGTGGAAAAAGGAAAGTGAGAGTGTTTTTGTCCATGTCATGATACCAATCCATTTTGCAGCAGCAGAAGAAGCAGAGCTAACTAGTATACTATGTGAACTGTTCCATGTGCTTTATAGTTTTCGCTGGTTTTTTTTCGGCTAAAGGTTTATCCACATACATACAGCTACAGAGAGAAAGAAAGGATATTATATAAATGCCTACACCTACAACAACAGAAATCTTATACATTTTGTATACTCTCTTATAATCCAATAGTCCAATGTCCAATATACAATTTTTATGAAACTTACATTATGGGTTTTTCCTTATTGTATACTCACATGCTCCTGGGGTTTTGCTATTGCCAAAACCATTCTTCCTGTATGTAACTTTTATAAAGGCACTTATATAATTCCGAATACGAGTAAAGCTTATCAAAAATACACTAGAGTAAAAGTATGTACCGACTTGAGTTTGAGTCGATGATAATATTTTTGCTATACTACTGCTGTAGGCTGAAGCAATTTCGCCGCGTGGAAACATTTTTTTACTTAGGTATGTATGCATGCATGTACATTCTTATTTCCTTTATCCAACATACCACACTGCCGCTACAACCACCACTTTCTTTTTCTTTCTACATACTTTATACTTTGTTTGTATCATAAAACATCCAGTTTCCACCCGAGTTCCGTAAATATCACATGAAAATGCTAAATATACTGGCAAAGATGATGGGGCAAAGCTTGCAAAGTTTTTGTTTGTAGGTATGCGCCTTTTACTTCATTTCACTTTCTTCAGTACATAGCATAGGTAGTATCGATCAGCAGCAGGAGAAACAGCAAATTTTTTTAGCAAGTCAGCCGGCTCTTTCTTCAGTACATCAATTCAAAAGCAGAATGTTGTCGACTAGAAAAGACGTATTATTGCAAGTCCAAAAATAAGAAAAAACGTGTGCCCACCTCCAACTCTCCACCCGTCTGAACCACACACCGGATCGCCATCACAAACTTTTTTTGCGTGTTATTTCCCCATACATTCTACCCTGTCCTTTTTCTACTTCCCTCCTCTATTTTTCACTTTCCTCTCTCTCTTTTAGCTCCATCATGCTCGTTTGCAAAAATATGGATAAAAAAAACTCCCAAAAATATTATTATGGAAAAGTTGGTCTGCACACAGAGTAGTCCAAGCCACTTTGGTAACTATCCCTGTGTTCTCAGTATCAATTTTCGCCTATCTATTTAGGTAACATACATAAATCGAACTACTACCAAAACTACCGTCATCATCATGGTCTTGATGATATTACCAGTAGTACCATCACCACCGGGAGGAATATTTTTAATATAATATGATGGCATGCTCCTGTCATGGAAAGGAAGTCAAAGAAGAGTAACTGTTTTTTGTATGCTGCTATGCTGCTGTGTTAGAGATTTAGATAAAATGGGAAAAGTAATAAGAATTCATTGTGAGCCAGAGCTACCTAGGTGGCTGGGTGGTATCAGAGAAAATTTCGCAAGTTTCATCTCTCACTATTTCTTTTGTCTATAGGTATCTTTCATAAACTTACGATACGATATTATTACGATAGTTTTTTTTCGGAAGTATGAAGATTTGCAATATAAAACTTGTCTACACGCGAAAATATTCAAGCTAGAAAGGATCTAGCAAAAGACTGTAATAATAACACTAAAAGTTGTATTCGCATCTTCATCTCTTCTTTGTGTATAGAAAATGTATTAGTAAATGTTGTAGAGTTGGAGTAGGTACGTATCACTATCAGCAGCTGGGAAACTATTATGTAATGGGAAAATGCGAAAGCATAAACGGCTTTCCTTCTTCTTCTTCTCCAACGGTCGGAGTATATCGTCGTTGTTGGAAGTTGGGACTTTGTATTTACAAAGTAATAGCTTAGCAAAAAGCACTACACTACTACTTTACCCGCCTTTTGTTGCCTTCTTCTACCACCACTATACCATGCCATATACATGTCATGATCGTCGTGCACGGATGCATGCATCATGGAATGTAATAGTGCCGCCGCTTTTACTTTCTATTTCTATCGTATATACAAGCACACTCTCCACCTCCTCCTACTTCCTACTCCTCCGCGCTTTTACTTCTATCAACAAGGAACACTAGATACGTAATATGCCTTCTAGTATCTTTGGTCTCTTTTATAAAAACATTTTCTATTAAAGTTGAAAGAGAAGCAAAGTATTGTATTTCCTGGTTTGTTTGCTATGCTTATGCTATATTAAGCAAAGTAAGTAAGTAGAAAGAAGAGAACTGCACTAGAGAGCTCTACTACCATTTGCAAAAAAAAACTTTTCTCCATTGTTGTGTTCCGACTTTACAAGGAATGGAGGAAGGCTTATCGTTTGAGTTGAGTAGTAGACTATATCATGTAATGCTTGTGTACGTACGTGCCTACTACATACACTTTTTAGCAACAACACTAATGACGACTGATGATGATGATAATGTGATGGTATGGATGGCGGCACTGGGGTGGCGGTGGATGTAAATAGTTTTTTTTACTTTGGAGTAGTAGAAAATAAAAATAATGTTTGCTAACGTGCTTTTGCACAAACAACTAAAAACATCTAGGAATGTACATACAAAATAGGACCATAGGGGAAATAACAAGCAAAACCAGTCATGTCAGTCGATTTTAGTCTGTAGCATTTGCGCATTTATTTTGCAAAGTAAAATCAGCAAAAAGGAGGAAGTCGAAAATGGTTAAAATTTCCCATTCCCTTCTCCACTCTCTCCCTCTCTTTTTTCTTTATTTCCCTTGAAAGAATTAAAAATGAAACGTTTTCATCAGGGAAATCTGAGAAATAAAGATGAAAAAGAGGAAGAGAAGGATGAAAACGACTTCTGGAGAGAGAGTGAGATGAAAACGAAAGAAGAGAAAAACGAAAATGGAATTGAAGCGACAGAGCACGCGGCTTTCTCTCTACTCGCTCTCTGTGTGTACACAGCATCTTCTTTCTCTGAAAATAAGTGCTTTGTGCTCTGAATCTGGAAAAAAGTTGTAAAGCTAGGCTTTCAAAGAAAATAAGAACAGGATTACAGAAGGAGGAAAGAAAGAATAAACAAGAACAAGAAGATGATCATTCATACTTTGGTAAAAATGTAAAGAATAAGCTGGCAAGCAGCTGGATATTATTGGAGAAAAAAAGATGAACGTATTACTGTATTATTTTTATTTATTGTGTTTTATGGGAAGCTATATAAAAATACATCATGCTTACTCTGTCTGTATTTCTTATAAAATTTCAAAAACACGCGCAATTGCATACATTTCATACATTTTTGTGCGTCTTTGCAAAAATAGAAATGTCTATGTATGTTTCCTTATAAAAAGTTGTTTTAGTACATGAGTAACTTTTAAAGAAAAGGCAATAGTAAACTACACACTATAGAAAAATGACAGAGATACACACTTTTATAGCTAGTAATACTACTAAAGTTAGTGATGGGGTACTGCTCCTACTACTTCAAAAGTTTTTTTCCTCTTCCGCATCGACGCTATAGAACACAACGTTTTCGCTCTTGTAAGTCGACAGGATCTTTTAAGCATCAAAGGAGATAAGATGAGTATAGATGTGTGTGTTTTTGTAGTGGTGATAGGTATATTCGCATATATTGTAGCAGAAGTTGGTGGAAGTGGCACTGTGTGCAGTTTTTTTTTCGTAGTAAAGAACACAAGTACCATATCATCATAATACTAAGAAGCAGAAACTACATAGACCAGAAGAGTTGTATTTCGTAGTAGAGGAGAATAGTAAAGCCATAGAGCAGTTTCTGTATTAGATTGAAAATCAGATGAAAGGAAAAAAGATTTTTTTTTCTAGGCAGGCGCACATCCCTCTATATACTATCATCAGAGAGCCTTAGCAGCAGCAAAAAGCAACATAACATGTACTACTACTACTTCTACTACAAACTATACAACCATCTACCAACCCCACATCATCATCACATCAAAAGAATATTTTTTCGCAAAGAAAAAAGAATAAAGAGCAAATTTTTGTTTTAGTGTAATATGCTCCGCATACAAACTACATGTTCATAAAGAAAACAGAGGGAATCTGTTTCATTTAAAGAGAAAAAAGAAGGAAGAAGAAGACGGTTCCATTTCCATTTTATTTGCAAAAACAAAATGAAACTTCTTTTTGTGGAGAGAGAAAAAAAATATATGGACAATACTCCTCTTATAAGTTTTGAGAAAAGGTTTTTGCACGAATGGAAATGAAAAGGGAAAATTTGTGAACGTGAGCGACACAGACTCCGCTCTGGGACTCTACTCGTCTTGGTGAGAGCCAGACGAGAACTGAAAGCCAGTGGGAATGAGTCAGTTCAGTTATATGTGGAATGTAAAGGCATTTTCTCTCTATGCTCTAGTGCTGCTTCTCTTGATGCCGATCGTGTTGATAATCATGATGATGGTATTTTCTTCCTTTTGGTATATGTGGATATGTGTTTTCATATGAGAATATACCTGATATACCTATGTACCGTAAGTTTACTACTATAAAACGTGAACGTAGGCATAGGTTAGCGGCATTTGAGCCAAGAACGTTCGTTAAACCTGCTGCTCTGCTTCTCTCTCACTATTTGGTCGGGTATACGTGATCATGTATACATTGCTGAGCATTATATCAACTACGTAACAATTTTTTTCGCTTTATTATGACCAGCAAAATGTAAGTAAAAAGGGCTTTAACCTCTGATGAGGCTGAGGCTGATGGCTGGCTTGTGAATATACGGTATATAAATAAACATTTACGTATGCAATGTGTGTACCTATATAGTACAGAGAGAGAGAGAGGCATACATGTGCTATAAGTATTTAAGCTATTTAGTCGGTTATATAGGGATATTTTTTTTCGTCATGTTAAAAGTATACGTTCTTTAGCTAATAATACGTTAAAGTTGAAACTATATGGGGCTTATTGGTATTTATGGATGACGATGTGTACTGTGTACTCACATGTAATTATTCTGTTGGAATATTGGTACAATTTTGTTTTCTTTCTTTCCATATGCCAGGGTACATGCAATGTTGCCAAATGTAGTTTTTTTGCGTGATTACCTTTATGATTACTTATGATGTTTTGTGTGCTATACTGATTAGTAATTTGTATGATATGTAAATAATGCGTTGTTTGTTCGGCGTATTATAGGATAAGTACGGAACAAATTTAGTGCATGATTAAATTGAAATGTGGTGCTAATCACCTCTAGAGCTTTTTAAAACCGAGCAGGAACTTGACCATTTAAGTTTTTAAATGATGGGAGATATATATATTTCCGGAATTTTGCACGTGACGGGAAAATTTTTTGTACTTTGTACTTTTAAAAGTCAGAACAATAATTGTCGCGAACTTAATTAATTTGGAAACTTAATAAAGTTTCTAAAAAATTTTCTTCACGTAGGTATTTACAAAATTTTATTTTACCCGACCTAAATAAACTGCTCTTTCACCTTAGCTCACAGAAAATGCTTCCTCTCGTTGTCAGTTCTGCTTTACACAGATTAAAGCAATTATGAGCAAACAGAGAATACGTGGAGCAAGTACAAATATACTGCCTTCCTCACTTGCATAACTTTTAGTAATTTTAAAATAGATTTTTATGAACTTCCACTTTGTGAAAAAATGTAGGTTACTTTTCCCTAAGCTTTTGCTCTTTTTGTTAAATAGATTATGTACACACAATAATATTATGTTGCGTTGGCTCTGACTGCAAATACATGAAATTGCAAATTTGCACTTGTCCCATTATTAAATCACATACGGAAAAACTGGGAAGGTTTCGAATTATATGTGTCAAGTATAAACATGTGCCATGTGCATACAATACAATAATAAAAAGGAAGCTGTTAACAGAAGCATCAGCATCAACATCAGAAAGCCTCTTTTGAGATCATTTAATATTTTGATATTCCGCTGCAGTTGAGCAAGCTAACGAATGTTGTATGATGTAATCAAGTCAAAAGAGTTGAAATGCAATAGACCTTCGAATATAAATTTCTGTGAGAACCAACACTAGAATAAACTACCCTTTTGTATGCAATTTAAAACAGGCCTCTCCAAATTTAATTGAATTTTCAGAATGACAAGTCCTTAGAAAATGGAGAGAGTTTTCGGAGAGGAGGAGATGGGCTGCGAACCAGAGATAGCTATTTGCTATAGGAAAAAATATCATTGTCATTTGCACTGCAACGGGAAGATGTAGGCAGTTATACTTTAAACATTTTTTAATTCAAACACATTGCAGTGCTGAGGAGCATCAATTCGCAATGTGCATTCAAGACGAATCAAGAATTTTG
>JAQFYG010004562.1:0-10888 GCA_034694325.1 Entomobrya corticalis | reverse complement strand
TCTGTTCAGTTAATTTATTTTTAGTTCAGTTAAGTTATGTCATTTTGCAGCGTAAGTTTTTGTACAAATTTCTAGAGTAAAAAAAGTGCATGCAGGTAACTACATTCTAAATGCATACATGTTTTTTTATTAGTGCATTTAAAATTTGTATCTAAAAAGTATTTTAAATGACGGTTAGCTTACAGATTACATCAATAACAAAAATAGTGGCGAAAAATATTAGCAAAAATTCGCCATTCACTTTTTAGTTAGTATAAAAATTGCAATAACCACTACATTGCAGTTATAAGTTTCTAGCTATTTTGTACGCGTTTTTTGAAAATTACTGAATTTTTGCATATTTTTGTTGTTTGTCTGCAAACGCACTTATATAACGTTTATGTTTTATTTTGTGGGATAACGTACTCGGAAAATGCAAGTGTTTAAAATCTTAAATTAAATTTTATTGCACATGTGTTTGCATTGTAAATGTTGACTTTCAATGCGTTGATTACACCAGAATGAACCTTAACAAATTAAAGTCATTTCTCCCCAAACGCTTTGATATTGGCATATTGCGGCGAGTTCACTGGGCCTATAACAACGATGGTGACACAAGTATAAAGTGACTAAATATTTAATTATAGATTTCGATGAACTTATATGTATTTTCTTCCAATATGAAAATTTATCTAGCAAATTTAAGTGTTTGTTGAGTTTTATATTTTTCCTATTTACCACACATTTTACAAATTTTTTGTTGGCAATGATAATGAAATTTTTATGTACACCTCCACCGTAGTTATAAGTTGCTATTTAGCGCAAACTCAGTCACCCAGCATACATATTTTTTACTTTTTTATAACGAAACAAATATATCTTAAAATGCTAAAATTATACGGTAATTATACCCGGTATTTAGGGAAAACCAAAGAATATCATGAAAAAATAAATCAATCAATGAATCAATCAAAAAATATTTACAACAAAACAATTATAAATTTCCTCATTCAAAAGAAGTCATGGAGCACAACCGTACAGCTTATAGGATGCTTATGATAACTTTGAGCTCAAATCATCCCCATAGAAGTAGATCATAATCGGATAGATTAGTATTGAGTTTTATTTTTTAAATGAAGATGATGTCAAAAGATGTACACAAATAAAATGTTGCATTTTTGTATGTTTTTGTGGATTTTATAGGAACAATTGTATTGGCAATAAGTGCAAAAAAGCGTACTGTTCAAATTTGACGTACAATAAATACATTTTTATTGCAAGTAAATTAATATTTATTGTATATTGCGGCGTGGTCATTTTTTTTTGCATAAACACTTGACCCAATATTTTTAATACAATGACATGTTACCGATCCCTAACGGGTTTGTAGCTAAAAAAATAGTATTACTACTTTGAATCATTTAGTCTGTTTTCAAGTACTTTTTCTGAAACAGCTAACACGTTGGCGGACATACTTTCCGAAAGAAACTTATTTATACCCCACGTTTTCAGATAGTACCATTCATCAGGTACTTCATTTCATTACTCGTTTCTATTGTTTTCCTGTCAGGCAGTAAAGTAAATTAATTTAAATAGAGTACTAATCTCTGTTAAGTGCTCTATTTTGCTTCTAAAATTATAATAATTTTAATGATGATCTAATTTACATAGCAAAAATATACCCGTTTTGCATGAAATTTAGCAGATTTTGCTTTTTACATATTTCGTTAAAATTATTATATACGTTACGTGGAAATTTGAAACAAATGTGTTCTAGTGAAGCACATTGTATTTATTTTAGCATATTTCCGAATAGCGGTTTGTTAACATACGTTGAGCTTATAAAATAATATATTCAATTTATACCATTTTTAATAAAAATATTACGTTAATATTGTTTGTTGAAAAGTATATATTAATTCTATTCAATTTTTTAAGCCCTAACGCACACAAAACCTGTAAAATGAATTACACTAAGCTTGCGTGTTTACAAGCTGATTGACAATTTACTATCATTGTACATACAAGCTGTAACGTACATTTCAGTAACATTTAAACTGTGCAAACGTATCAATCTGAAAAAAAATGAAATAAGTATACCATGTTTGTACAGTTTTTAGCTGCGCCTAAAAATGTCATAATTTGTGGTAATACATGACACTATTGGTTTATTTTTTACTTGCCATTTCAAATATCGTACGATTTCTCAGTAATATATTAAATTTTACGAGAAATAAAACTACGTTTGCCAGTAACAAAATGAACTATCTGTTCTTCCAATAACTTTTACATTGTAGCTATCATTATATTATCTATTTATACACGTTCATTGTAAGCACAATAAAAGTTATCTTACACTTGCTACTGACAATATTTTGAAATTATAAAACCTTTCCTATCTTTGCTGTACAAAATATTATGATTTAATCAGAACGGTAAAACGTTTAATCGTATAGATGTCATTTTACCGTTTCCAGAAATTTTTAAATGACAAGTGCGATTTCTATTCACCACCCAAGGCAACTAACATGTGTTATTTAGTTGCTGGTGATAAAATGCACCTGCACAAAATTTATAGAGCCTTGCAAACTCGTGCTACGTTGTCAGTATTTAGTTATAATACACTAAAGATTAGTTATCGTGCCGTTTAAATGTGATTAATTATAGTAGATGCTTTATTTGGTTATAATTTTTTGGAATTTTATAAAATTTTATAACATTTTTGTCAGCATTTTGCAGAATTGCTTTCAGTAATATTTACATTTTTTTCTGCTTAAAAACAAGAATGCAATGATTTATTGATAACTATCATCTTGATAAACTATTAGCTAACTCCACAAGATAGGTTTTTTCTGGAAATTTACAAACAAGCATAAAAGTTAAGGTTCTGAAGACGGAATCATGGAATGTCATTAAGCAATTAAGATTAAAACAAGGCCCAATTGTTTTACTTGACGCCAATTTTATGAGCATACGCAAACATCGCACTATTTTCATAGTATAGTATTTGATCATATTTATATTTAAGTTTCATACGTAATTAAAATGCAGTGTCTTACTTGTATTTTAAATAAACATTGCTTAAATTAGGTACAGTTTGTCCCAAAAAATGCTCCAACTGCAGCTACTTCCTGGAATTGGGACTTTGTTCAGAAAAAATGTAATTTTAAACTTGCGGAAATACAATATACAAAGGACAATAGTCTTAACAAATCTTTTGAGTTAGATAATCAAGTGTTAATTTTAATGTAAAATTGTCCAAAAAATCAGATTATACCATTTTGTGACATACTCTTAGAGGAAAAGACGTAAGATCAGGGAAGTTCATGGAAATTCCCTTAAAACAATAAAAACATCTTGAAAATATTGGGATAAAATATTAAGTATACATTTGTAATACTAGTTATATGTTGATTAGTTACTTGGACATTAATTGATTGCGCATTTCAAATTTTTGCAAGTCAGGCAACCAAAACATTTAAATGGAGTATGTTTTTCTGCTTATGTAAAATATATTAGCTAATATTGGTGAAAACAACAATGATTTCTGTATTGTTTAATTTTATACTAAAATGATAATATTTGCAGAGATAATTTAATTTGTTTTACGATATATATGTCAGTTTTGCATGAAATTTGACAAATTATATTTTTCCCATAGTTTTTGAAAATGCTATATTATCATCGTAAAACTTGGCTCTAGTCCGTAACCTCCTAAATAATTTACTAACAACACTTTTTTGGCTTGTGGGCACCAATTACGCAAACCTAAAATAAATTTTCTTTTATCATTGCACTAAAGGTGACAAACACACGCAAGCTATCTTATGTTCATCTTCTGCGTAAATTGGTAGCTGCAATGATAGTATGGTGTATTTCGTTTTCCAGGAACATAATTAGTAGTCGTTTTACTTGTTAAGTAATATGAATTTCAGAACTGGAATTTTAGGCAAAACACCTGCAGTTAGACTGCAAATCCCAAAACTGGTAAGTACTGTTTTATATACTGTGCCAGCTTATGTTTATTCACACAAGTGCCTCAATCGGAGAGGAAGAAGATGCAAGTGACGTCCGTGACCTTTTCAAAGAACTAAAAAAATCCATAAAGCTGTAAAACTGTTAAACAGGTCATTCGTTGTGATTGTTGTATGGGGTCCTGTTATCGCACGTTATATCATAAACACGTTGTCCCTTGCAACAGTGCATATTATAAACAAGTCTTGGAAGCACACTCCCATTACAATCTAAAACCAACAATTTGCATTGCAGCTGAACTGGCTAGAGTATATAAAAATCGGGTGGGGGATTGTTATGAAATTTAGTAAATGGTTTGTCAGTTTGAGTGATTAGTAAACATGGAAAACGTAAGGCCCAAGGGAAACCTGATAAACATTTTGACAAATGGTGAAAAATGTGAATGCAAACTAAAATTCTATTACATTTTGTCCCCATTTCTTATTTTTCATTGTGCTATTAATTGTTTGAGAGTAGAAAAATATGCAAAGGACGTACAACATTTATTTGTCGCACTAAAATGAATGGTAAAAGAATGCCAAACTGTTCAGCAATACACCAGTTTATGCCAGTGTTGCGTGGGTCCGTATGTTACCAAGCACACATTTTGTCTTCCATGCAGCAATAACTTTTTTAAAAACATATTGGATGCTCATCAGGGCATCAACAAATCTCTGTGCATTTCCACGGAACTCGCCAGCATTTATGAAAATATTGTACAACAGATAATGTCTTGTAAACATTGTAGAAACAATGCCATTTAATCAGAATGGTAGATACACTAATGAATATTTTAATATAATCTTAGATTGTGAGTTTGATGAAGTCAGGTGCTTGTGTTTCAAATCTTCTGCAATAAACGTATCACAATTAATTGCGCAGCGTGCATTTATGGTTCCGTGGAAAACATTCTTTGGTCAACCGCATTTTAAACGAATGCAAGAATTTTTGGATTCATTCAAATTTATTTATGAAAATTGTGAAAATTGTGAAAAGAAAAATAGTAAATTTTGTGTGCCGTGCTTTTGTGATTTTTTGGAACAGTACACAGATCAAATGTCAGATCACTATCATGTCAATGTTAGACATTTATATTGCAGAGGACGCAGCCAAACTCCATTTAAAAATCAGGGACATTTTTGACAAGTTCCAAGAGGCTGACCACCAAGGACGAGATTAAGTTGATCACGCTTGCCAATTTGGAAGTAACCACGCTTACACCTAGTTGTACCCGTATTTACTCGGGCGCTGGTCGCTAATGGCATTCATGTTTTCTCGCCTTTGTGTTTGTGGATTCGTGTATACATGGAAAAAAATTGACAACGAGCTGCCAGATATAAAATCAGTATTTGTCACGGCAAGACACGCGTTTCTAGTTTTCATTACACAGTATTTCACATGACGATGTGTGAGGAGTGGTTGCAAACTCTGCACAAAAGTACTAATGAGATTATTTTAAAACGCGTTGGCAGTTTGTGGGAAGCCATTGCCATGGTATTTTGGAATAGTATGTCTCTTTTTTGCCGGTTATGCCGCAAAAACTTGTAACTGTGGGGCATGCGGTCAAGACCAAAACTTGAAGAATTTGGATGAAAAATAGCTGGAATGGGTAGAGAAGAAACGGAGTAAGAAGAGGAGCAGGGTGCGGCGACAAAGAGGATTACCTGATGCTGTGTAATATATTATGGGAGAGGGGGGGGGGTGTGGTGGGTCTATTGATAATGTAACATAAAAATCCCAACTTTAAAAGGTTTAAAAAAATCTTTCTACAAAAAGTTTAAAATGAAAATACAAAAACATGTATAGTTTGTAGTTAAATCTATTTTCAAAAAATTCCAAAAAATTATAAAAATATTTTAAATCTTTCTAGAAAAAGTTTAAAATTAAAAAGTACAAAAAAATCGGCGTGGTTACGAGACACTTATCTTATTCTACTGTTAGCTTTTGCAACTGCAATGACCACTACCTTGTAGTTATCAGTTCTTTATATCGACAAAAAAATGCTGCGTAAAATAATCAAAACATTCACAATCATACTATAATTAATAAGTATGTGGATTTGGAAAACAAATGCTTATATTCATTTATTACTTTTAAATCTAAAAGGTTATTTAATCGCTATTTTACCTTTCATGTTTAGCTTATTTAGCTGTCGAGAAAAGGTAAATGCAACACTTTGTAAAAACCACTTATCATTTTAAATAACATTAGAGTTCTTCTTAAGTATTTTCTGATAAAGCTTGTCTGGTATAAACCCACAGTTTTCAAGCTAAATTGCTGGCACTTACAGTGATCATTTACTGTAACACTTGAAGCTACGATATATTTCATTAACGATATATTTCATATTATTTGACGTAATAACTGCAACATTATATTTATTACGTTATCTTTTCATAATTTACTTCCTTTCTTCCCACTGTATGCCATTTATTTTTAAAATATTTTTATTTTATCAAACGTTGGCGACGATCAGCTTATATATTGTTAGCGCTAAACCTAAATCAGTATGTAAATAAGGATCTTATTTACTTCAATTATATCTCTGTTTGAAACCCACTGGCGGCATTTCTTATCCAGTTTTACATTTGATGCTAAGTAATTTTAAAAAATGTAACATATATACTGGCAACGGTATACTGAGTATATTTATTTAGGTACCTAATTTTTATTAACATGTTTGCAAAGTTGTCGTGTACAAAAGAGTTGTCCCATTAAAGAACATGCTTTTGCACATGAATCAACGACGATGAGTAAGAGACGATGAATGAATGTAAAACGTAGACCTTATCTGTAAAAACTGCACATTTAATATGAGCATAACTTCATGTAACTACGACAAGCAGCCATTAAGTGTAGTAAAGGTTTTATCTTGAGTTTAGCGAACTACAGTTAACGACCATATTCTGTAGTATTAAAAGATAAAATGTTTTAACAAAAGTTAAGTTAAGTGTAGTTATTTTGTATATAGGATACATAAAGGTAAAAGTTTGTAACAAACAATTGTATGCAGAATTACTGCAGTGATTCAAATAATACTATATGATTAGTATATAACATCAGCATTTTTATATCACAAAACCATTCCGAGTTTTGCAGAGTTTGTAATAGCACTGAATAAAATGCTAACCTTGTAGTAGGGTTACAACAAAAGAAGTGTTGGGTCTTGCATAAGTTTATTTTCTGAGGAAATATAAGAAGATTTTCAAATTATTATAATTCTCCTTGGACCACCCCCGGAAATTTAAGGCACCATTTCCAGCCGGAAATTGAACAAATTACAGATACTGCTGACATTTGATATAAGCTATATTCTCTCAGTACATTTTAGAGAGTATCACCGTGAAGTCCACACATTGAGCGCCGACCCTCTTTAATAATCGTTAGTAACCAAAGCAAAACAGCACATTGATTTTTTTTAAACGAAGTTAAATTTTTATAAATACAACTGCAACTGCAAGTATGCTAATACGTGTATACCTACACTCAACTACCGCAGCTTTTACTTGTGTGCCGTCAACCAAATCAACTTTTTGCCGGTTTACTTTACTTTACTTCTCATTTTCATCTTCAAAAACAACTTTTTTTGCGTTTTCTCCCTATATTCCTATGAAATTTATCTGCATTTTCATTGTGGGCTTGGGTTACTTTCTTGAAATGGTAAAACTACCTCTTTCTTATCTTTATTATCTTGTTCTAAAATTGATTGCACGTTGGTAAAATGGCAAAGTTTGGACGTCGTTTTACATATTTTGGTAAATAATTTTATATCTTTTGAAGTATCTTTGCAACAAGTATATTTTTAAAAAAAACTTGTTACCTATAATGTTGATATAATTTGCTTACCAGTAAAACTGTTATGTTTGCAAAAAATTTGTCAAAATATGCTTTTTCCAAATCCCCGTCAAATATTATCGTTATCAGGTACTTGGTAAATTAATATTATGACTGCAATTATTAAGCTCAAGACTGAAATATGTTGAGCTAAACTACAGTTTTAGATAGTTTTGAACCTCAGCTTACATTATATTACAAATCATGCTACATTTAAACCTTATTATCCATGCTGCCTGCACATTTCGGGACCGGCAACTGTTTTCCTCCATTACTTGAAGCTTTCATTTCTCTTCCAAATTAGTTCCAAAATTGATATAATAATATTTTGCAAATTTTTCAGAAATCAGGAGTGTATTTATTTCATCAACGTTTTAACATTATTTATCAATTTATACTTTTGGTTATCGACTTCATTGTACAATTTATCTGACAATTGACAAAAATGCCTTATTTTGTTTATGAATAAGTCAAAAAATAGCAACTGCGTTTATCTAAGAAATACTGAATCATTTTAAAGCTAGATGAAATTTTATAGAATTCAATATTGATATGCGTGCACAGGAAATCAATTTTGCGTTTTTATAAATATTTATACCCCAAAACAGTTAGGAACATATGTCATTTCAAACACTGGTTGTTAATTGTTTTCTGCTTTATCCAGACACAATAAAATAGCATGTAATTATAAAATTGTAGCTAATAACTACTACGTTGTAATTATCATTTACTTTTACTTTTCGTCTATCATCTTCTCTGGAAGAAAAATAAGTGTCATAACGTATTTTATTGGTTTTTTATAATTGTTGGTTTTTGTAATCATTTGTTAGCAAACAAATAGTTACCATTATGAGAATTTGTACTTAGACCGGACAGTGTGCTAAGTTGCAACTAATTATACGTGGTGGTAATAAAATTTGTATAAAAGTATTTAAATTTGAAATTACTAAAGCGTTATATTATAATACCAGAAAATCATAGACATTGATTCAATAATGCCTTTCTAAACAGGCTATATTTTATTAAGGTTTATTGGCATCACTGCCTAATTAACTAGTTGCTTTTGTGGCTATTTTAGACCACATTTTTATGTAAAAAAGTGGGGTGTACCCAAGTCAACACTGGGGTATTGACCACCATTTTTGCAGCTTTCTCTCCTCCTTTTCACCCTCTGACTTCCTCATCGCCATCATTGTCTTCATCATCACATCACATTTACCACCACCACTCATTTTTACTATTAAGGGTAACCATGACAACGGTTACCATAACTATAAAAACTGATAAACACTTGAATAAAGATAAGCAGTTATCTACTACAAATCCCAGCAGCAACAACTTTTTCATTCATTTAAGCACTCCTCAGGAGGCACTTTTATGGGCTCCTGAGGAGGAAATCATACTATCTCTTCTATGCGGAATGTTTCCAACTATTCTCATAACCGCATCCAGGAACATCATAACCCCAAATCAAATTAACATCAATACTAAAAATCACAATTCCTGGTAGATATGTATCTGGAACGCGAAAAATATAATTTATTAATTTGTAGAATATGAAAATATGTAACAAACACATTTTTGAGCTTTACAAATCTTGAAACCCAGATTTGCAATATTTACATTTTGTTGCAAACATTAGTTAATTCTAAATTGTTACTCATTTGAACGACGGTAGACTCCCACAGTAGTTTTTTTATTATACCCTAACCCTCATTACTTTCACCTCCATTTTTCTTCTCACACTTATCACGACTCAGTAATCTTCAGGGCACTCATGACCAAATCTCAAATTTCAAAATCAAAAGTTTATTTTGTTTCCATTTAGTAAATTTTAAAGCCAAAATTAATTACTGCTAATCCATTGCCCCTGTAGTCACCTCACGGAACTACCATTGTGAATCGTGTACATATTTTACGTTTGAACTTCAACAGCTAGATTATACACCTTGATTTATCAGCGCACTGATTGTGAGTTCTTTATTGTCAAATATAATTACTGTTAAGGTCAAATGCTGCTTTGGTTTTAAACTTGTTGGGCATATATGGTGGATGTCAAATAATATATATATAAAACTGCGCACTTGTTGTTTTTAATAAATCTAAGGTCATATACGGCATAAATACACTCAATGCAAAGTAAAAATGCTCATGTAAAATGATGAATGGCTAGTAAAAAAAGACAGTTGTTTCTTGACTTGCAATAATTACATTTTGCTGCTACAAGAATGCGTAATATTTATAGGTTACTGTGAATTAGAAAAAAACTGAAGACAAATATGTTCTCTTGTAGACGTTAGCTTAGCATTTAACGTTTTTCTCTTGCTAAAAATAAAATTGTACACTATTATAAACGGGAAAACAAATTAGGTTTTTGTCGCTGTACCAAAAAATTTGCAATACGTTACACACTCACTTTACACACTCACCGGAACTTAATCGGATTGTTATGCAAAAACCGAAGAGAATCCCTGAATAAAAACCAACATACAGACTCATATTTTGACTCAAGATTTTTTCGTTTGGCATAACATAAAAGAACTTCAATATCTTGACGAGCAACAACTACATTTTGCTGCAAGGATGGGTAAATTTTTACAGATTTTTATCGCATGCATAATTTACTTTCAAGAAAGCATTACAATAAAATTAGTAAACTTGATATATTTTGTAAAATCATTTTGTCGAAGATGTGTTCAGCTCTAGACATAACAGAAAGACCCGAGTTTCTACCCAATCCAACACTATCAACAACAACGCCTGTCATTTTGAATTATAATTAATTTTCTTTACTCGCGATCCTGTAAAGAAAGGAGACAAAAGAAGAAAAACCATTGTCGTCATTAATCAAGAATGAAATTTTAAAGCTACTTCCCTGCTCCGTATTGACTATAGATACATACTCATCGTAATCACTACTGATGACTACGATAAAAAAAACAAAAAGGAAGCATTGAAGAAAGGTCGTTTCTATGCAAACTGTATACCACACTCACGTGACTAAAACAGAAGTATATTTTAAAATATTTTTTGAAGTCAAACCAGGAATATAAATTCACTC
>JAQFYG010004561.1:0-10888 GCA_034694325.1 Entomobrya corticalis | reverse complement strand
GAGGAGAAGAGAAAGTGAAACATGAACTGAACCAATTTTTAGGTACCTCAACAATAAATAAAAAGTGAATCATCTCAAGTAAAAATTAAATCACTTCTCTGTCATTTTCTTTCAAACTATTCATGTTATTTTCTTGAGAGACGGAATGCTAATGACTTTGTCCTTTTGTATTGCTAGTTGTTAGTGGTAGTGGCAAGCGGTTTACAAAAAAGATCATCATGACTTACGTCACGTGTTGAAATACACAGTAAAAAAACGATTCCACTTTTGCTACTTGCAAAACTAATATTTACTTTTTTTGATGGTTTCAAATCGTTCGTTGTCGTGATGCAGGGGTATTCACGGACAATATATATAAAAAATTGTGAGCGGGGGTGCTTTACATATTTTTTTTTGTCTTGATGATTATGTTGTAGAGCAAAATTTTTGATGATGATTATGGTGATATTGGAATAGGTTGGGAGGGTAGGGGTGGGGGAGGGTAAAATATGCACTTTTAAAAGAACATCATCATAAAGTACCAGTAGCAATAATACGCTATAAAATGTTATGTAAATTATAGACACAAAATATATAGTATTTTTTGCAGTAAAAAAAGTGAAGTTGGAAGTACAGAGTGACCAACCCTATCATTATTATTACTACAATTTTTGCAATTGCAGATATATATTTTTTGCTTTACATATGTTTGATGATACAAAAAGATATGGTGGGGGAGGACAAGCTGTAAAGTGAAGCTGTAATTGTGGCAACTTTCTTGTTATTGTTCGTTTTGTATTTTCATTCATATTTAAAGCATTCCGCTGGTTCTCTTTGTGAAACGTCCACCAAGTCAGGTGGAGGACTCGTGGCAGAGAGGAGGCAGGTAACAAAAGAAGCAAAAGTGCACCGTGTAATCTTGCAATCTTTTTTAAAGATAGTAAGAAATTATTACTAAATTTTTGCAAAATCACGTTTGCTACACATATTTTTTTATGTGTTCACTTAAATCACTTCTTTTTTTTTCAAACTATTATGCGTTCCGTCGTCAGTATGAGATATTGACATCATTATTTTCGTCCAAATTTTTGCATAATAGTTTTTTATTTTGTACGAGGACTTTTGTTATCATTAGGAATTCAATTAGTGATTGTAGTTGGCGCTGTGTGTCAGCAAGATAATAATATTTAAATGACTTCATGCGCCGTAGTCGTACCATGCCGATGGTCCAATTAAGCTGACAATTTTTACTGGTAATAGTGCAACAATGAAAAAAACGGAGCAAAAGTCTTTGCCGCCCTGCACTTTACAATGGTAAACGTCAAGGTTGAAATCTCTTGAATGAATCATGAAAATAAAGATGCGAGGATGTCGATGATGATAATAATAATTTTTGCTTTACTGAAGCACTAAAGCCTTGAGATCCATATTGGCCACGCACTAACTCAACAAAAGATGAAAGAACAAAATAAATAAGAGGAGCAAAGATTTTAGACACTGATAATCTAAAAACTTGATTTTGATTCATAATTCATACAAGCTTGATGGCATTATGATTATCTTGAAAAACTAAAAATGGAAAAGCTTTATGTTCAACTCGTGACTTCCTACTCCTGGAAAGGATTACAACTTTGTAAACAATTTGCCATTTAAATAGAGATAATAACTCAATGTTGATCAATCGAGTGACTAATTGTGTTGTATCTGATATGAGATAAGAACAATTAAACGCTTCATATTTGTATTTAAGACTGGGTGTAAACTTTTTAGAATGAATTGATAATAAATATACCTAGCTATTATCGAAGGGCTCGGTTCAAAACAAAATTTAAAGTCATGGAATAACAATAAAAAATCCTCCACTTTTTTAAAACTGTTTGACGCTTCTGCTCTGTAGATTATCATGTTATTCATGAATTCAAAGAAAGAACAGGCTGTAATTTTTCATTGAAATATTAAAATAATATGTTATGGTTCATTGGGGCTTGCGCTTGTGCAGCGACGAGATGGAGAGACGATCCGTAATAAAAAAATTTTGAGATATTTGCATTGTAAACTAATTTAGTTTTTTTGGGAGGGCGTATCAAGGACTTAAATATTCTATTCTTAAAACATTAAACATTTATTAAACTATTAGGTATGCACATTTTTCACCGTAAGAACACCTTCTAAAGGTGCACCTTTTTTTGCCCTACAGGAGTTTTTAACACATTTGATCGTATATGAACTCATCATCATTAAATATTATTTTTCAGCAGCATGTCATTAAAAAAGTATAAAAGTTTTATAGATCATTTCAAAATAAAAGATTTTTGTATTGAGGAATTACCCTGATTTGGTAAAAAGGAATGACGTTTTCAAAAGCCTTTTTGTGTAGTACAAAGATCCATTTCGCATTTTGTTTTTTAGTAAAAGAAAAGACACTTTTTTGGTTTTAGTTAAGGTTAAAGTCAAGACACGACTTAGGCTAATGCGTAAGATTAGCTCATTCACATAATATTAGCCAAGCCCATGACAGCTATGCATAAAAAAGTTCATCATCATCATCATCACCGTCATCATTTCTATGAAGAAAATCAGCAGCAGCAACAATAACAACAACAGTGAAAAAAATATTATCAAGAGCGCAAAACGTACAAGGCTACGGATCTTTTGTTAATATTTTTAAGGAAGAACATGAAAAAAATCTTTTCTGGCAACACAACTGCTTGACTTTAACTTGCACATTATTGCACTCAAGAATATAGGTATATGCATATTATTTAGAGTTTACTTGTTGATGACGGACATTACACGCCCACACGCACACAGAAAAAAAACTACTCTAAACGATATACCATACCTACCTTACCTACATCCATAATAATAAGCATTTAGGCAAAGATGAATGAAGAAATTTGCACTTGATCTTTTCAGTTTTCTTTCTCCTTATTTTTTAGAGAAAAAAAATTCTTTTGAAAAGTCTACGGTTACGTTCTAATTGTTGACAACTGGCCATCGTCATCATCATCAACATAATCTCGTACACAAATTTGTGAGCAACAAAAGGAGAATTAATTCAAGATTCATAGAGGGTCATTATACCACACTATAAATGATCATGATAATGATATTGTGAATATATGATTGTTTGACAGAGTAGCCAAAACTGCCCAAAGTTGCACTGCAGTGAATTTTTTTTGTAACAATTCAAGTAACGGAACGGAGGCCAAAATATTTTTGCATTCTCATCATCATCATTTGCCAAAATAATATATTGCAATATGTTCACTTTAAAACTATTCGATTTCAATTCCATTCATGCTCAATGTAAAGGTTACGCTTCAATTACAATAAAAAATATAAGGTAAAGGTAGACACACATTTTATTTCTTTTTGAAGCTTGATTCTTTTCTTCTGTGATTCAATAATGGTAATAATAATCTCTTCCATTCATTCATTCGAATTCTTTATTATATTTTTCTTAGGTTTATATATGGAGCGAGGCTAAGCCTTATCTATACCTATTTTGTATTTATGAATACGGAGTACGGAGAAACTGGCAGTGCTAAAAAGTAGATAATTGACAAGATGTGAACTACTAAGCTTATAGGAGCATGTACATACGTGTGGAAGCTATTATATCAGAATTTTTTATAATAAATTCCAATTTGGATTTACCTTTACCTTTAACTTCCCACTCAAAAACCAATTTTAACGGATATTACTGTTACTATTATGTATGCATATCTATATGGATATTTATAATAATGTAATAATATAATATGCACCATCATTGTCCGTCGTCCGCCTCTCTACTAGCATATTATATGACATTTCATTTTTTTATTGTTAGCATCGCACAGGGAGGTTTTAATTCACCGATTAAATCAGATTAAGAAATCAAATTAGCTACGCACAATCCGAAAAACCTAACAAGGTATGTATGACTCTGACTCTGAAGAAGGCGGGAGTTGCTGACTGGCAAATTGAATTGAGCAAAAATCGCAAAATGTCATCGGCTAAATAAAAATCCTTATAATATTCTTTCTCATCGCTTGTCTTTCTTATCTCTCTTGGATTATAAGCACGTGTCAATTACTTTTTTACACTATTTTTTAAATGCAAAACGGACACTGAGAAAAAGCATTATGTGGACTTGTGTATCTCGTTTATCATGGGAGACGAGGACGAGATGAGATACGCGCAACAATGACAATAAAAATGCAAATTGGAAAACACAATGTACTTAATAATATTGGTAGATGACAGATAGGTGCAGTTAGTTATGTATACGCACATCGTCGTCATCGTCGTCGTCACATATCTCTACTCGCTTTTTTATCATAATCTACCTACCTCTGTGACAGCCAAGTTAATACAAAGTAATATCCCGTGTAAAAATTACTATTTTTTTCTTTCCTCTTTTCTTTTCTTCAGTCTGATTCATTTTTTTCAAGGTACTTATACTGCCGAGATGGTAATAAAAGATTAAGTAGGAATATTATTACTTATTACATATCTTAGAAATGTGCATAGAAGGAAAAAAATGAAAAAAATTACATGAATTGTTTGAAAAGTTGCTAGCTCATGCTGCCTGTCTAAAAGTAAGTACGTGCATACATTATTTGCCATTTTTGTCCATATTCAATATTGAGACGACAAAGTGATCTAAGTGTTGACTGTTGACTATATGGATAGAAGTGATACAAGATGTTTTTTTAGATTTTTTTTCTTTCAAAGACTCTGTTCTTTCATAGTAAATTGCTATTCTTGTAAAGAACTCATTCAATTTATGGTACAGAGGTTTGCGATACAGGCATAATAACACCTTTAAATATGTTACGTGTGCTTTTTAGCTTACAAGCTTGTAAGCTACTTTTTTAAGTGTATCAAGAGAACAGGCGTTGTGCCTGCAATATGTCATATAATCCGCCACCTGACTAGTTGAAATAAACGACAAAAGAATATAAAAAACTGACATGAAAATGGGTAATTCAATTGTATGTAATTCTTCAATTCCTCCACAGTCATCATCATTCATTCTTCCCAATCAACCATTTTAGCAATTAGCCTGAATTGTTTTCTTTGTAGATTGGCTGGGTTTTTTATGTTTAAATTTTATCGATATGGCTAACATCCCATCTTTCTAATCTTCCTCTCTCTCTCTCTGGTTGTAATTGTCTTTTTCGATGTCAATTAAAAATTAAGTTAAAAGATCCATCACAATTCACAAGCTGCCAGTTTTTTAAAACTAAATGGGTGGAAAAAATTCATTCTGATTCTGATGAACATATGCCGTAACTGTGCGCACTTAAACTAGAATAGCTAATCAATATGCAAATGACACTTACAGCTTGTTGTTTTCTGTCTTGTGACGTTGCTGCTGTGTCAATTACTCCATTCATTAATCTTAAACCATTACTTGAAATTGCGAAAGCTATACTTATTGAAACGGGTATATGTATTATAAGATGCTGTTAATGACAATGGGCTTAATAAGGTAGTTGGTAGTGATTTTTTCAGTCAAGTTTAATGTCTTATCAGCAAAGAGTGAGCGAGCTGATCCACTGCATAATGCATTAAAAGAATCTTTGGTAATTGTAATGACCATACCTACTTACTTGACTTTTACTTCTCCTTTTTTTCTAGCAAGCTGATAATAATATTTTATGGCAATAATAATAACAAGTTGGTAGTTCAGTCGGGTGTAAATATCGGTCGAACTACATTTCGCACTTTTTTTCTGATAATAATTTTTTTGGGAATGAGTACGAGAAGCACTTTAGCGGATGATTCATGACCACTGTCTTTGCAGATCATGAACAAGTGATAAAACAATTTGAATGAATTTGTGAGAAGGAAACAATTGTTGAATATTTTATTGGTCATCTCTCTGTGTAGTACCGAGTTCAAACCATTTTGCATAATTCACAGCAGCAATTCGCACTTTTGCTAAAGATTTTTAAAGTTAAGGGATAAAAAACATGTAACGTTACTTTAGAGAGAGCACTTCCATGGCCAATTACTACTGACTTTTTTTTCTAAGAGATTATTTCAAAAGTTGACCTTTTAAGCATGATATGTCCAATAATGGCCCATAGCTTATTTGTAAGATGTGGTCATACATAAAGACGACCATGTCGATAATTACAAAATAGCATCATCATCGTATTATCATCCTTCTTCCTGAGTAAGCAGTTATGAACAGTTTTAGTTGTCAAGTTTAAGGTAAAAACAATGTTCTCTGTCAGCCATATTTTTTTCTTTTCTTTTTTGAATTGTTGTGGAGCATAAAGAAAAAGGCATAATATTATTATCATGTGTGCACATATTTTTCTGTTTCAGTCACTCATTTTCTTTTGATTGTGGTGGAAAACACGTATTTCGTGAATGAACTTAATATTTCCTACAGCAAAACAATTTCCAAAATATGAGTTCTCAATAATTTTCTGATGTTTTTTTCGATGCTTCTTGTCAGGATTTTTTTAAACATGCTAAAAAACATAAGTACCGTATCGGTCAGAGTCAGAAGAGATGCTAGAATAAAAAAGGTTTCTTTATTGAGATTGGTCATGATGAAGATGAGTGATTGAAACACATGCGAATTCCATGTCTCTTTTTAAAAAATCATCTCCCATTGCATATTTTAAAAAGTAAAGCATGCAAATTGCCGTGAGAAGAATAAGTGGGTATACAAAACAAAACAAAAAACATCCAAAGAGATTTTTTCAAGAAAATTGCACTATAGTACACATGCATACACACTGACCATCATCATAATCGTAATCCAATCCAGTAATTTTATACAATTTATTTTAAAGGTGTATTGTATGCTGTGTACATAATACCTAATCCAATCGTAATGTGTGCATGCTCTCAGTCATCATCATCGTCAAACATAATTTCATGGTTAAACTTTTTTTTCATGATTTTTCATTGGGTCTTTTATATATTGTTGGCCGTCTTGATCATCGTGAAAGCCTTAAGGGAAAGCAAAAAAATTCTTTTTTGATATGATGCAAGCTTGCTTGAGATTCTACTGAAGAAGCAGTTAAAGTTAAAGCAATTCCTTTCATCATCAGCATCATGCATGCGTATTACCATTTAGATTTAGTCTCTTGTTCTTGTTGCCTACTAGCAAAAATATTTTGTGGGCCTTTTCACTTGATTCATTCATTGTGAAACAGCAGCTCAGAGTAACCACAAAAAACTCAGATCGTCAATTTTGGCAGGTGCGTTCGTTCTTCATTCGAGGAACTCCAAAAATTTTGCTGGTTGTATTACATGTACATATTGAAGAAGGACAAGCTAGATATTTTGTGCTCTGTATTATTGCTCTGAGCGTTTAATTATACGACGATTATATTAGCATCTTCGGGTATCATCAGCAAGCATCTCACAAGATTTTTTTGAAGAAAGAATGTAGGAGCCAGAGTGTTCAATGGTCACTGGCAAAATTCAGTTAAATATTTTAAAGATTGGTTATTGCATTCATTTTTTTGTATCGATTATTACATCAAGTACAAACTAGGTGCAAGTTATATTTTATTCATGCTAAAAAACATAAACTCGATAAACTGTAATAGGCAGCACCTTAAAATCAGTAAATGTTGTCAATATGCTAATGATTACAACAAGTAAGCACGGTAGACGTAGACAATATGAGTTATCATTACACTCACAAAAACTCTAAAGCTGCCTGAAAACTAATAACTGGTTGATATTTATCAGTTTTCTCTGAGTCCTAAATTCTTTTGCTAAATGAAGATCTACTTCTTGGTATTATTTTGTTGGAGAAAATGAAAAATTTATATCATGAATCTACAAGATAATTCGATAAAATTCTGCTCCACTAAATAGCAACAAGTAACAAGTCTAATCGAGATCTATTAAGCATATTAAATTAATAAATATACGTATCTATTCTGTTTGTTTTGTTTATTGCATGTTGCATGCGGACATTGTGCAGAAGACGGAGACGGAGGAGAAGATGACGACTCGACGATAGTGTGATGATGGTATTAACCAACAACAATTTGAAGTTTTTCTTGAAGATTGCAAGGCCAATATGCAAATAGTATACACCCTAAAGATGAAGAACCAACTATACTCACTATACAACTATTCATTCTTTTTTATGCACTATTACGATTACATTATTGCAGTCTGTAATTCATCTCTACTTTAACATCTTCTACAGAGGGTCCAATTTTCTTTCATCTCTGCTGAAAGACAACTTGCACTGATGTGTTGGCCAATGTATCAGCAGCATCCATCCCTCATCTCCGCCGGGCAGTTGCTGCTCTTCTTTTTAGGTGATACGTTTTTTTCTACAAAGTATGTCTTGAGATATTGTATATCTTTTATGTTTACATACAAACGTGCCTATAGATTAAAAATCTGCAATTGTTATGAGCGGAGATGAGTGTATGAATTTAAGTACTGATGAAAAGGTCAATGAATTACTGATGCCAAAAAATAAAAAGCCATCTTGATGGTGTACAAGAAGAAGATGAAGATGATGATGACGATCATGGTAATGATGTTAGAGGAGATACACATACGTTTAGTATATTATATTGCTTCACTTTATTTACCCTCCAGTGGGCCATGAACAATATATTGTATAAGAAGAAGTCTAGTTAAAAGACATCAGCATGCGGAGAGCATCACGCATACACAAATAATATTAATAACTATCAACCACATAAAGTATCATACAATTTAATATATTATATATTACTCTACAAGACCTTTCTCGCCCATCTGTCTTTCCCAACAACCAAAAATTTAAAAGTGTAACAATGAATCATCTCGTTCTGTTTGGTCAAGTTTAGTTTAGATAATCTATAGGTATGTAAGTGCATGTGTGTGTGCGTCTGTGCAAAAAAAAGTTAATCTTCTTGTTTGCTATACAGGTAGAGAAACGAAGATGAAGATGAAGCAGTAGCACAAAACGATAATTGTTAAGTCGTGTCGTTTTTAGCCTGGTCTCAACCTCTATAATAGTCTTAAGTTGCCCCGAAAACTTTATTGAATATTTTTTATTATGGTTATGATGATGGCATAATAGCCAGAGCCGCTTAAAAATCCTCACAGTCAGTGTAGCGGAAATAAAATAAATTCGACTCACGTGGTGGCGTTAAATCAATTATGACTGACATGGCCAAAAGGTGCATTTAAGGTAGCTCTTTTTTCAACAGTTGACATATTGCTAAGTGGGAAAACATCAAATAAATCCAGTACCAACTATGGTCATGTTATTACGTTATATATGTACTAACTGCTTATATGACGACATTCTATTTTCTTCTAGGTTAGGAATCGATTCTGAAACTCTGAATGATGAAATGAGCCAAAAGAAAGAGTATATTTTTTGAGTGAGCTATTGATACGATACGAGTGGCATACAAAATCACAATAAATATGCGCATACTACAACCGCATTTCGTTTAATTTATTTTAGAAACTATACCATCAACATATACATAAATGATGATAATGCTTGTATATTTGTCTGCTGTTTCGTTTCGCATCTCTCCACTCAAACAGCATATTGCATTGGTAAAAGTGTAGAGATAAAACTCTTACGCATGCATACTAAATAGCATTATTATTATTATTGTGGCATCCTCAATCCTCATCTTGTACGCTTCATTGCTGCTTGTTTTCATTTGGTCAAGAAGGCAGAGAAGTTCGCTCAATAAATCTTCCCCTTGTCAATTATCCACATTATATATGCATCCTTTGGTTTGAGAAAGAATCCTTATTATTAGGGACGTGGTTCGGCTTACTAACAAGAAGGAACACATTCAATATATAATTCTAAGTCGTCCGTCTCCGTCTTATACTCGCTGCTACCAATAAACAATCAGTTGTTGTTTTCCCTGACTGACTATTTGACTGTTTCGTTTTTTTTGTGGCAACACTACTGCCACAGCCAGGCAGCTAGTTAAAGTTAAAGATGAGATGTGACGGCGATGATAATGATGATCATCATCATATGCGGGAGCAGAGAAAACATTCAGCCAAAACACAAGAAAATTCTATTATTACTACTCCAAGTCAAGTCCAAACTATGATTACTATTATTATAGCAGCGTCATGTTCAAAATGTTTGTATATGTTTGCATGTAACACTTACTTAAATATTTTCTCTGAAAGAGTTATTTTTTACCTTTACCCGTCTCTCGTCGTCACTCACCATTCAAATATGCCAAGATCAAGAGTAATTTATATACAATACTATATTTATACCGGTTGTCTTTTGTTTAAATTTTCAAATGAAAACAATTGCACTGCATCTTTGTCTTGTTGGTCAGCAGTGGCACTGACGCTTCGTGCTGCTCCATCAAAAAACTGAAAAAAGTACAAAGAATATCTCTGTGTTTTTCCTTCTTCTCGTCATAACACGATAATCACTTCAATCACATGGCCAATTTAATTCGTAACACTCTCTCGTGGGATATCAATATCACTTTGAGAGAGTTCATTGTAATCTGAGCCCGGCCACACTCTGTGTTTCAATGCAAATGTGATCTTCGCTTTATGAATGTTAACAATAAGATCTATTTTTTTATTCGGTTATTGCATCCTCACGAATATAAAAAGAATCTTAGTTAAAGTTAAATGAAATGAGAATATGATGATCATGATATTATTGATGATTGTATTTCGAATGTAACATATTTCTTGTTCACTAATGATAACCGTTGCTTTTAAAATCTATAACAAGTATATAGAGATGTGAGGATATATGGATATAGGTTTAAATTTTGTGATCAAAATCTTTTGCAATTTTGTACGTGCTCTGTAAGACGAAACTAAAGAAAGATTATTTATACGGCAATTGTATTAGTGATGCTACCGTTGTTTTTTCCACCGTGTGGCTGGGCTCTGAGCTGCCTCATTATCATCAATATTATGT
>JAQFYG010004560.1:0-10889 GCA_034694325.1 Entomobrya corticalis | reverse complement strand
AGAGAGAGAGAGCAAAAGACAGACGGAAGAAAGTTGCCAGAAGCAACATTCACAGCGCATTAAGCCCACTAGTGATAAGCCAAATGGGTTCTTCCTTCGAGAATTATACAGACCCATAACACGACGACGACGAAAGGAGACGAGGGAGAAAGACGGAATCAGCTCAAGTTATTTACTGCCACTAACTTTCTCAGCTTTCATGAAAGCAGTAGACGGGGTCGTATACAGCTTTTTATTCTTTCATTACTTTCTTTTGCTTTCATTTAGCCGTAAAAATGTAGCATCTTATTTCCTTTTCCTCTCATACTACTATCCCTCTGTCTATTCCATAATAGCACCTATAACATTTTCTCAGAATCATCATCAAATCACTGGCATATGTATATACGTTTATTACATAATATGTGGTTCACTCTTTTTGGAGTTGAGCTTACTACTATGACCAGCTTTATCACTTTTCCTCTAAAAAACTTGTGCAGCAAGTGCCGCGGTTCTCTCTATTTCGCTGGAAGAGAAAGTACACTGTAATAGGGCTGTAACCTAAATCTACACCATTTACCGTTTCTTAATAGTCCCTCTTTCGAGCGAGATATGTTTTTGTAGGTACTCCAGTTATACTAAGAAGTTTTTATGGTCAACCTAAAATGCTCTCAGGCACATTACATTCACATCACATGCATTGGCTAAATGAAACTCCAGAAAAATATCTTGCCACTAGGATGACATCCGCATCCTTATAATAAAAACAGTCATGTTGTATTATAATAATAGTAAGAAATAATAATATTACACAAAGAAATATCACTCAACCATATAAGAAATGAACTGACGCTTTTTATATGACTTTTATATGAAATATGGGAAATTAATGTTGCCACAGCCAAATCTATGGTTTATATGTTAATGTTACTGCTTCTTATGGGCTTGAGTTTTTTTCATTTACTTACTTTATTCTTGACAGTATACATAGCTATTCACCTGAAGGGAAACTGTATAATAATAATAATTTGTTTCCGCATGAAAAAATGTAATGTCTAGGGAGAAGAGAGGAAAAGGCTTTACAGCCAAAAAAGGAAAGCATGAGTCTACCATCCTCTCTTTTTTCTTATAACTTCTTCTTCTCTTTATTTCTTTTAAAGTAGAAAAAACCGAACCTCAGGCAAAAATATAATGTAGGCAGGAAATTACTCGTTCCCAAGAAAAGGAAAGGAAATAAATAATGATGATGAAGTTTTGTTATCATGTGACTAAAGGATGGTGCTCATCCATTGGCGGAGAGGATGTTTCAAGATAGTGCCAAGATCCCCAGAAGCAGCATCATCAGTGGATTAATAAAATAGAAATTGTAATGGCTCCACATCGTAATGCTACACCATCGGGCTAGATTCCTTACCACCACATTTACAATTTTCCCTCTTTTTTGCGAAAGAAAGTCTTTAAAAAGAAAATGTATTAAATATTATAGGATCTCTACACTTACACCTAACCAAGATAATATTATATTTTTATGGCAAAAGGAAGTACAGACATTATAGAATATTGAGATATGAATCCACAAAAACATCTAAAGTGTATGGTAATGGTGGATAAAGTAGCATCGTGTTATCAATCTCCGTTCTTGCATCCATGAAAGGAAAAGGGAGAAACCGCACAGAAACCGCGAAAATAATATGTAAGTTTAGTCATGTGTATATTGAATAGATATCCGTTTGTAACATATAGCAAGATTGTAAACCAAGTAACCTTTTCCTTCACTTACAATTCTGTTAGAGTAATGCAATATGCAAATGAGTTGGTCTAATGTACTAGCTGTGTATGGGTGTAACAAAGTAGATCGCGGTAGGTGGATATGCCAAATTATAAAGGAGATTTGGTTTGACTTTTCAACCTTCTTTTCTGGCAGTGTTAGAATGCATGGATGCTTGCATGCCTCCAAAGAAAGAGGAGAAAGTTGTTTTCTCCCATATTTTTTCTCTCATCAAACCATTTTCTTTTCCTTCCTTTTAGCTTCACAGCCCCTTTAGTTCCATCTAAAAACTTATACTGAGACTCCTTTATACTTTCTCATCTTTTGGTTTCTTTCTTAGGTATTTTTTGTGTATAATGTATTATATAATTAATGATGATACAGATTGGGAGGACTCCAAGAAGAAAGAGGAGAAGTAAACGCGAGAAGGATATATAAAGTGAAAACAGCTGAAAGCAAAATGAGTTAGGCTTGGTTGGTGGGTATAAACACGGAACATTTCATGGCACTAGCCAACGCACACAGTTGGAATTTAATACTCTTCTTCACTCTCTCCTCCGGACGACCCAACTATCCTAAAAGATAAATTCATTCTTGAAGTGAATGAGAAGTAGTATAGAAGTATATATGTAATGATGATACAATGAGTGCCCATATACCACTATCACCATCATCAACATCGTTTGTTTCTTATACTACTGACGGGTAATATGTACGGAGAAAGTAGTAATAACAATAATGACATAATACGCTCCTTCCCTCTGCTTCTCTTCCTTTTCTTTAAGATTCTCATCGGAGCTCTCTCTTCCTCTCCCACTTTCTTTCTATTTATATTGCTGATGTTTTTCTACGATGAGGATGGAATAGAAATGGGCAATCAAAAATCAAGTAAGCTTCTCTCTCTCTCATGACGTGCTTTTACTTTAGCCTATTCTTTTTTAGGATAACGCTGTGCTGCTCCGAGAAAAAAGTTGCACGCACGCAAGCACAATTTTCTTTTATATAAAGACGCATAACGTTCACTAGATATCAGTTATTCTTCTCATCTTCTCCCCCTTTTTCCATCATCCTCATTATTATTATTATTATTAAGAAAACGATAAGGAAAAAGGGTCTCGCCGCAAGAGTACTCTTTCACATGCAATGCAACACGCCTCATTCATGGATAGATAGATACCTTCACAATTATACCTTATGCTGCTCCTGCAGTTTCTGACTCTGATCATCATCAGCATTGCTTGGCTTGATTTTCGTGTAGATTTATTTTCTTGGCTAGTCTTTCTACTAATATTATATCCATTACCGTAAAATCGTGACTCGGAAGGAAGAGGATTCCACGGTGTTTAGTAATGACTGTAGGTGGTTTACCAACCATCTATGCATATAAAATATTCTATACCACATTATATAGAAAAAAATATGATGGGATGATAATAATTCTGCACAGGAGAAAGATGAAAAGAGCTTTTATATTTCTATACTTGCGGTGGGGTGGCGGATGTATTTTTATTACACAGAAAAAAACCAAGTGGGATTCTCTCTATTCCATGTCCGCAGAGGATTGGATATTAAGACGGAAAAGATAATAACGTATTAGGTGTAGTAGAATACACACGCCCTGTGTTCACTCACGAAAGTAAATAGAAGCAGCTTCTCTTCTACATAAATACGACCTAACTAAACTACTTTTTACACAGCAAAAAGAAAAAAACCACTAAATGGAGAATTTGCTGTAATATCCTTTCACTCTCAACAGAAAAGGTACGATAATAATTTTCTCCGTGATAATAATAAAAAATAGTAGTACAGAAAGAATGTCATATAAGTTATAGAAGGTGTAGCGTACCTAAAGATATTATTATCTAGCAGAAAAGGGAAGGAAGAGAAGAAGAAAGAAGTAGTAGTTTTCATAGCCATTCTGTCGTTTTTTTTTGCTGCATAAAGGAAATGAACCGAGCCGTGTAGAAGTAGTTGGTAGTAGTAGCAGAATAAAAGTTTAAAGATTATATAAGTCTACTTACTTATATGTATATACCGTAATTTTGTAATAGTGTAATAAAGTGGAACTCTCTGTGTATTTTTTGCACGTTTGGATACAAAAACTTTACCTAAAGCTACTACTTTTCCATTTTACTCCACACAATCTAATACAGCAGCAAGCACGAAACAATTTCTGGTGTAAATGGTTTCCCTATAAAAACCAAGGTAAAAAGAGTTTAAGAGCCGGAGATAAAATAGGTCTTAACAGTTTGAGAGTAATCTCTGTAAAAGTAGAAGCCAGTAGAAGTAGTAGCCATCGTAAGGAAAAACAGAAAGAAGGGAAAAATTGATGCGGCCTGCATTTATAAAGTTTACTACTTCATATTATACTTTCGCTTCCACAACGTGTAAAACCATGTAAAACACAGATTGCTTGCACATCACTAAAAAGCAAAATATCACACGTAGTATATAAGCACGTTGAATGTACACTAAAAGCTTACGGGCATACTTTTACAAAAGAATATAAAGCGTGTCAGGAGCGTTTAGCCATAAAAACAAACAACAAGTTTATATTACAGAGGCATTTCGGATGGGCAGAGAGAAAATACGACAAGACAGATACAAACACAATTTTATGTTCATTTTATACATACACATATTATAGCACATCGACCAAAGCAATAAGGCATTTTGTAGTTACCACTGTAAATATCAGTGTCAATAAAATTCATTCAGTTTCACCAAAAGAACATATGTTTTATGGATGGAGTTTTATATACGAACTATTATGTATAAACTTTCTGGCAATAAACAGTTTACTAAGTAGAACTGCAACACACTAATATCAACACTATTCTTTATCATGTTCATATATTTGCAAAAAGAAGGTAAATGTGAGTTTAAAAAAAGAGGAAGTAGTAAAAGTACACGGTTATTTTCTAACTAAATAAAAGAGAAAGGGAAATTACTGCACACACAAAAACAACATAGATAGCTGAAGCATCTCCTAAGTACGAAAAAAACACACAAAGAGAAGCGCACAAGACGCAAGACAGACAAAAAAGATAAAAGAAAGATGAAGATAAAAACTCACCATTACATAATGACGTTGAATCTCAATCTTTTCGCTAGCCAATTTCTCGCACTCTAACTTCAAACTGTAAATCATTAAAGTGCAATTTACTTTTATATTTTACACTGTTCATCTTTTTTATGTAGACAATCATATATTATATTATATATTTAACAGTATGCACATATATTTTTGTATTAGTATTAAGTATTAGATATTATATATCCATTATCCTCGTGTGGTATTCACTGCGCCAAAAAAAAAGATTGCGAAAGAAAGACAACGTTTGCGTAATGGGATTTATATTTCCTAAGATGCTATTTTCTGGAGATTATGTTCTTTTAATGGTAGCTCTTAGCACCCTTCTCCTCATCATTACTTGTTGAGGTTTATTTTTTTTTGCTATCTCGTTCTAATTTTTTATTGCGAGATTTTACTGTTGGATGCGCTGCATGTACATATAATGAAAATGATTTTTGAGAAGAATCTTTATGCTTTGCATTATGTGTCATCGACCAGTCTTTTCATGAGATTATAAACCAAACATTTTGTTGATTTCTTAAACGAATAAAATGTGTTTTATTTGAAATGTTACAGCATAAAAGACTTATCAAAACAAGTTTAATCAAATCTTTGTTTTCTCATGAATATAAAATTTGCTAAATCATTTTGGGGAAAGTTTTAAAAAAATTTACGGAGAGATATAAATTTTGGTTAAAATAAGTTATTGTTTAAGCTTGATTCTTGCTAGTATGTAGTTATTGGAAGTAATGCGAATTTTGAATTTCTTTTGCATGCAAGATATTATTAACCAGTCATCTTAATTTTTTTTTTCATTGTAAATAGAATAATATATTTATTAATAATGTTACAAATAATAAATTATATTTTCATTGTTTACTGGGCTTACTATAAGCTGATAACAATGTAGCATGATGGAAGAGATTTGTGATTAAGAGATGGAATTTCCCAGTTTTGATTTATTGTTAAATAATTTTCTGATGACATGTACGTCAGTTTATTTTCATTTATTAGCGTTGAGCATGCATACATTTTTTTGTGTATTTTAGAGCAAAAATGGTTAAAATCGAATCCAAGAAGACATAACAGCGAAGATCCTTTCACTTAATCTCCATTTCCCATGCTCCTGAAGTCCAAGTACGAAATCAGTTCCTGAACATTTTTCTCTCTAATTCAGTAGATAATTCTCTCCACATGTTAAAGCATTATCTTTTAGATGAAATAGGAACCCCACTGCTTTCGTTGTTGAAATTTTCAAGTCATGTCAAAAATAATCAAGTAGATTATTTTATAGTTCTATTTGCACAATAAACAATGTCCAAGCTTTTTACGTTGAAAGTTGCAGAAAGGCTTATTATTTGTATGACCACGAGATTTGTTTTGATTTGTTGTCAGTATTCCACAGCTTCTTAGAACAAAATTTAAAGCCTGATGATATATTGTTATTCCTTATAGCCGACAACCAATTCAAGATTTTCTTTCCTGTAGCAATAACCATGAGAAAATCATCGTTATTAATTTTTCAGTGGATCTGTCATTGTGCTTTCTCAGGTTTTGAACACGACCGATGTACAAAAAATTTTGAATTCATTTTCAAGTATAAAGATAATCATGTTAATATGATTTTGTAAATAGTTTACATAAAATTTATTGTTTGAGATGACTTGAGTTAACATGTCATCAGCAGGACGCTATTTTACTGCTAGACAGACATTCTGGACTGTAGATCACATCATCACATTATGTGTCCTGTCTACTTATTCACGCATTCTTTCATAATATTATCTTCTAGTACAAAAATCCAATTTGAAGTATATTATGATTAGCTGACAATGAACAAGTAAAACAAGTTGAAACTTCTTTTTACGAGCCTTTTACTTTTAAGCATAATTGCACGCCTCTTGTATTCACATCAATTTTAATAGAATAACAGCTACAATTGTAACAAAAACAGAATTACTTATTACTTGGCAGGCATTACTATTCATTATTTACTAAGAGACATTGCTAGCAAAAGCGCTGCCAAAAATTAATATTGGTACAGAAGAACCGTTAATAAAATTCAAATAACATGATAATAAAGCATAAATAACAAAAATGAATACATTTCCACTTTTTGTATGCATTTTCTGACGATATTAACGTCGGCGGTTTTGGTTGTAGGTAATGATCATTCCCAAAAGTTATTCATCTTGCTTATTCATGCTGCTTAGTTTGTTCCCCATCGGCCGTGGGCATAAAAGAGCAGAAAAAATTGTATTTGCCATGTTCAAGTCATACAAAACAGAAAACTATTTGATATAAAAGTTTTAAAGTCTTTTTTATGAGTTTTCATCGCCATTTTATAAAAACATGATACGCAAATAACTTTGGCGTTAACTGTGTATATGGTGTTAAGCCAAAATACTCTCGAGTTTTTATTACATTTACAAGCGGCAAAAGTGGCCAGTCGGTCTGTGTACAAATAATATTATAATATGAATACATAGTATTTTAAGTTGAAAAGAATTCAGCGTACGAGATGATGGGATGATGGTGATGAGGAATTCTTTGTAGAATAAATCTTTTTAAAATGTTTGTGGTTTTCATTTCACTCTACTTTAGTACACTTTAGCTAATTTCAATTTTATGCGCTGCACATAAAATTCTAAATTGTAGCGGCGGCCGTGGTGGTGGTATGAGCGAGTATGCATGCCTGCATGATGGTTTTCTCTGATGATGTGAAGTTTTTTCTATCCGCTGCTGCTGAGAGGAAGAAGAAGCCAAATTGTGTTGTACTGACAAGTAAACTCAGAACAGAGGGTGCAGATTTGCAGATAACATTATCACATTGTGATTTCAACCATGATATCCATTCTGAGGGTGCTACAAATGGTAAATTAAATCATATCGCAACATTGTCAGCAAAAATGACAATGAACTAAAGTCTCTGATATGTAAAAAAAATCCTGTTGTTTTGTGAATAAAACCCGAAACCTATGTCATTCCTTTACTTGTCAGCATTGTAAGTAATTTAACAACAAAATACTTTATAGTTTATAATATTGTTGGTGTAGTGGTGAAGATGGTGGTGGCACGGTGGTAGTAAAACCACTATCATTATTTTATCTTTCGTATCATTACTATGCGATTACGCTTTTGACGAGCACGGAGAAAACTCTACACGCAGAATGTACACTAAACAAAGTTGCACTTTGTGAGATGTGTGTGCATGTGCAAATGGCGCAAAGCCTTCATAAAAAGTAAGTAGATGCATCTCTAGCAAACCATCTATCTAATATAAATATAATACGATCACAAAATGAAACATGAGTTGTGATAATGTACAAAATATTTTTTTATGAAAATCAAATCAAAATGGAAAATTTTTCTATAAAAATATTTAATATGATTCACTAGCAAATGCTGAAAACGAATATATAATGTGTGCACCCGTCTTAGGTATATAGAATTTGTACAGGTGCATTATATTATTATCTCCCCGCAGAAGCGTCACGCAGCGAGTAAGGTAGCACAATATAAGTTGTTGGCAATTCTCATTATCATATTATTCAAGAAGAATGATTTTTCGTTTACCTTGTTCTCTTGTCCAACAGACTACACAAAATACCAAAGCTGCTTCTGTTATTGGCGATGAGGCATCGAGATATATCATGATATAAATGCATGCATAATATATTGATATAAATGATAATAATATTATAAAGAGAAGAAATTACTCGATATGTGTGATGTAATAATATTAACAACGTAATGTATTTATTTCATATAAGGTTTCATTTTATGCAAAGCCAAAGAGGCTGTCACGACATGCTCAAGTCACTTTTTTTGTCGGGTCTTTTAGTTGTCGTGTCGTGACTAACCAAGTAGCAAAATTCTTCCGTATCATCATCATCATCATTATAAACATCAGCATTGTCCACTGAACTGAGAGAAGAGGAAAAAACTTATAGGTTGGGTGATAGAAGAGGAGGAAGACAAGAAGACTTTGTCCTTTCAAAAAAGTCGCTAAGCATTTCTGTATTCTGTACAGATCAGCATATTAGAGAAACAGCAGGCTTCTTGTAGAAAAAAGACGTATTTCTTCTTCTCAAGATTCTCAAGAAGATTCTTTATTTCAAGTGACGACGGCCGTTCTGTTGTTGTAATGTAACTTACCGGTATTAAAAAGATGTTTTTCTAGTAGTATGTATGTAGTGTGTAGTCAGTTAGGTATTTTCCTCCTCTCACAGAAACATGAAGTTGTAACTTGTAAAATGCTTCTTATATTCTGCTCCTGCTTATTTTATTACTTTTCAGCTTTGAATTGGAATGAAATAGCGCATGCAGAGAGACTTTTTATGGAGAATGATAAAAAAGTTGAAAAGCGTCATAAAAACATTTTGACTGTTTTATTACAGAACAAAACTGCAGTAGTTTCTTTGGTGGTGGTGGTTGATAGTTGTGAGGTACGGAATATACAGTGTGTGGTGACGATATGCTATAGTATGATAATTTTCTTCTTGTTAAGTATAAAGCAAAGAGTCGTCAAGAAGGATATGTCATTATAATCATTTACCTTTTTATTATGCGATGCAAATAACAGCATCAAGCAAAAAGCTCAGTCAGTCAGAACGAAAGAGAGAGAGAGAAGAAAAAGAAAAGAGGAGACATTCAAAAAACTAAATGGTGAATGGGCTTATTTGCTAATAATGCCACGAAAATAATAATAAAACGCAACCCACACACACAAACAATCAGAAAAGACATTTTGCAAAAGCGAGAAGAAGTTTGAAAAACCTCTGTTTGAATAGGTCTAAATGTAAATACTTTATAGTTCTTATAACTTGTACATACGCATATCCTCTATTCATTATTCCGTGTCCCTCCTCATTATTAGTACAAGCGTTTCCGAAGGAGAGAAGCAGAGAGAGAAAGACTGTCATAATAATTTAGCAATTAGGATTTTACGACCTCACTGACTATACGTGCTCACGGTAATTTACAAACAGGACTTGCCTATCATAATATCATCGTCAGTTTTTGAGGAGTATCATCATCATCATTAACAGCAGCAGCAGCAACAAACATCAGCACAACTCTCAAGTCTCAAGTTTATCTCTTGTGGTACTACATATTTACTACTTTTGTAAGTCTTCGTCCTCATCGTCAACATCTCCTCTCCACTCGTATCACAATCTCTTTCTTTGCTGTTTGCCAAGAAGCAAATTTTCTTGCTTGTCAATTTGTATTCAGAAAGCTAAGCACCACCACCAACCACTCACTTAAAACTTTTTTTGAGAGGATCTTTAAACAACACGAAAATGCTGCTGGTGAGGGGAATGAGGATGATGAGTATGATGTTGATGATCACGACGTTGGCAAAGATATATACAGACAGAAAGATAAAGATGACGATAATACAGCATTTTAGTGGTTCTCATTTGGTTATGGTGGAAAGGGTTTTACTATGAGTAGAATTACTGGTGGTGGTGGCAGTAGTAATAGTAGTTTAACAATAATGTTTTACAACTTTGCAAGCTTTTATACTACTCACGTAATCCAAATAATAATATGCATATAATGAAGAGTTTCGTTTTCACCGTTTTCAAGTACCAATTAAATTATTACTTCCATTAATCTATTCACTTAAAAATTCCGAAGGAGAAATGAGACGTGCCTGCTTCTCCGGCAGTCAGTCATTCATTTTTTACGACAATTATCATACTTTGTTCGCATATTAAACTACGAAAAGGCAACATAATATTTTTGTAAAGAATTTTTATACAGCACTTTTTTCACTCTTACATTTCTTTTAGTTTATTAGCTATTTTGACCAATAAATCAAAATATAAAGGAATGACGTTCATAATATGATCACGTCGTACATGTCGATGAACAACATAACAACTGTACTTTATTCAGATCACGATGAAAAACCGAAGTCGTCCTGTAATAACTTGTATTTCCTTTCGTATGAAAACAAGTGGCTGTTAATAAAAACTGACTGCAACAACCAGTATGTATGCATATTATGCTGATAAAAAAGTTCTCAATGCCAGGATATAAAATTCTTTTATATTTGGT
>JAQFYG010004559.1:0-10890 GCA_034694325.1 Entomobrya corticalis | reverse complement strand
CTTTAATCCTACATAAACAAAATATGAAAATTCGATCGACGAATTTTTTCATTACATATAGCATTTGATAATGCACATTATGTCGCCTACTGCGTACTACATTCTTAAATGTACATCCTTATTAAATTGCACTTACCGAAGACATCTGTGGAATATCAGAGGCTACAAAATTTCTTATTTAAATATACTGATAGCAAGTGTGACTATGTTATTAGACGTCTAGAGTCTAGTGTTTGTATTTATACATATACACACTTTTAAGTTTATTAAACCTCACCTATGACCTATGCCTAATTACATTTCTCGAAATATGCACAAAGTATTGAGTAAGCAATTTCGTAAATAAAAAAGGCTGCTAACATTCATTCATTTGATCCATTTTCCTATTTGAAGTCAATACCTATAAGAAGTCACTTTTTTGTCAACTATTAAGACAAATGGCATATTTGAAATATACTGAGAATTGTGATAATATATGAAGATGCATAATTTTAATTAGTTAACAATGAAACGAACATGAATTACTGTAACGTTTGCTTCGTTACTTGTCTGCCAGTTAGTTGGACTCTGAATCGCATCCGTTCATTGCTATTTTTCCATTTCCAGGCTCCGTGGCAGTCTGAAAATGAAAATGTAAAACTTTAAAACTTAAAGATTACCGCAAATTCCCTGAGATATAAGAAACGAATTATAATACCCTAAAAAATCCTCTGTGTGATCTTCTGTGATGAAGAATTCTCTCAATGATTGCAATAAAAATTGCAAACATGACACCAACAATTAATATGGTCAGAGGTCCTGCAAAATTCATTAATTGAACTTGAGGTTTGCTTCCTTCCATTTCATTGCAATTAGGCTTTGGCCACCATTTTTCTTCAAGTTGATGGAGTATACCGCTTTCACCCAATTGTAGGATAGCTTGGGAAACTTTTTCACGAAGTGGCGAGCCTATCGGGAAAAATGAAACAATTATAAAAAAGGATACTACACAATACATCGTTAGAAGACAAATATAGCCTCAAAGGAACCTTTCTGAACTGCAGCTGCGAACGTTCTTCCATCAATTCCAGTAATCATACCAAGGTTGCAATCTTCAATCAAAGCTTGATTCAAATTAATCTCTTCTGTAATAAATGCAAATCTTCCATGAGAAAGGGTGACTTCATTCACCCCAGACATGATCGACGGTTGGAAGCCTCTGTTTTCAGCTCCTTTTTGTACTCTCCACCAGATCTTTTGTAATGTTTCCCGTTTTGCATTCTGAAGAAAGAAATTGGTGGAGCCACTTTGCAGAACACCAAATTCCAGCACAGGATTTTTCAAAAGATTTTCAATGGATTCTGAAGAACCTTGACCACCTGCTGACGAATAGCTAGCATCAAACCAGTGGCTTACCAAGCTCGCATAAATTATCAAAATGACCAATGAAAAGAGCCACCAAACGGTAGCAATCGTTCTTGAGGAAGCTGCCGACAATCTAATATCACACCCTCGCAAGACGAGTGTGCTGGCAAGGAGCCACATTGCATTTATCCAACTGAGATCTTGGCCTAATGATGTTCCTCTTTCGGAGCCAGGTAAAATAATTTCATCTTTTTGGTAAGGACTTAGCCACGCCACAAATCGAAGACAGATTGATGTGACGAAGAAAGCCATCACAATGCTGACCCAAACCCAAATACTGAATGGTCCCAAAAGAGTAGCAATTCCGTCCGTTGGTATATCTGTCGACTAAAAATGCATAAAATTGAATCATACATTATATATTTAGGTGAGAAAGGTAGGTGGTACGATGGAATTATGTGTATAAAAATAGAAAAGCTAAGTTTTTGGATCAGCAATATCAGCATTCAGCATTCAGCATGCATGCCTAGTTGGTGGATAATCAATAAATCAAAATTTCATTTCACATTTCATCTTATTTGAATTATCATTGGTCTAAATATGGTATTTTGGTTTTAATGTAATTTATAATGTAGTTGGGGTGGAATGATACATGTTTACAAAGAAGGCAATTGTAGTTATCAATAACTATATCCATATTTGTTTGGCCAAATAAAATAAATTATAATTCATTCTTTTTAGTGCATATTTATTATTGGTTTGTCATATAATATGCATGCTCTAGTGCTCCTGTACATCAGTTGATGCACCTTGTGCTATTTGTGTAAAGAATCTTATTTTTTAGCCTATATACATGATTCGGATCTACTTAAGTTTGCTATTTATACTCATTGTGCCTTATTTAGCATTTAAATGTTTTCTTCATTAAACTAATCTCTTTTTTGCATTCTCCAACAGAAAAATAAAATCTGAATTCTAGCTCACAGTATTTAGTCAGCTCCAAATTTTGAACTCGTTTTAAAGCCTAGTCATAATTTAAAAACTTCAAATGACCTAATTCTGAAATCTGGCTTCATCAAAATGACTTTTCTTCAAATTTTCGCGTGAGATCATTTAAATCAGCACTGATCAGATCAGTGTTCGAGCGACGCATAGGTAAATGGATTTTTATCAGGGACGGTGATGTTGATATTCTTCACTCAATTTCGAATGGATTATCTTATCTGCTCCTACATAACACGGATATGTGTAGAAGCAAAGAGTAATAAAGCAGACAGTTTTGTGTAGGCGAATTTGATTTGAACATCATAATGCAATAATCCTTGCAAAAAGTCTTAATTTATGACGATTTAGACTTTTCACTAGAATTCATATACACATGACATATAGCAAATAAGGATATACATGCATACCTAAAAATCATTTTACACTTTGATAAACAGGTAAAATCTGTCATATTATGGAATCTTCATCATATTTGGTATCGATACATTCTGACAACTTCCTTCAACTATCCAATAAGCATGTTCTCTATGATCTAATAGTTTGTTTATAAATAATAATCATGGGGCTGATTATTGCACATAATATTGCAAAAGTAAACCAGGAAAATTATTGTGTCAGGGTTTTTGTCGATATTGACAGTCCTAAATGAAGTCTACAATGAATGTGAATACTGTCAATATCTCCTTTTCCATTGGGTAGAGTCAATTAAGCGAGCCCAGTTTGTTAGTACGATTTGCCGTGAGAAGACTGAAAGAGCTAGTGGGTCTAGAAACCCCGTTCCACTAAAAATTCAATATGTCGAAGAATTACTGGAAGGTAGTTTAAAATTTCAAAAAGCTTCTTGAAAAATAAAGTAATATTCCCACTTGTATAATAAATATGTGCTAATAAGTGTAAACTGTTTTATTTTCATTCCTTATCGATAAGGTTGCTGGTAAGAGAAACAAGGAAGAGGAGTCTGCAGCTCAGGAATGGATAGAGCAAATAATAGGAGAGAAATTTCCGAAAGGTGAATTTAACAAAACTAAACTTTAAGTAAAGCTTCATTATTTGCACTATTTTTATTAAATATTTCTTGCAAAATAGGAAAATACGAAGACGTGTTACGAGACGGCATTATCTTGTGTAAATTAATGAACAAACTCACGCCTGGCTCAATCAAGAGGGTTAATACGGGTGGAGGAGAATATAAGTTTATGGACAACATTCAACAGTAATCCCTTTTAGGAAAAAATCATATTTAAAAAAACTTTTAGTGTATGAAACAAACTAACAAACTGTATTACATAATATCACATTTCAGGTTTCTGACCGGTTGCACCAAGTATGGAGTTCCAGCTGTGGATCTGTTTCAGTCTTGTGATTTAATCGAAAGGAAGAATATCGTAGCGGTTACGATGACCATTTATGCCCTAGGAAGAGCTGTGAGTATTTTGTCAGAAAATTTCTTCCCTTTTTAATGCTCTACATTGTACTGATGTATAACAATCAATTCTTTATTTTCAGACATATATGCACCCGGATTACAAAGGACCTCATTTGGGTCCAAAGCCTGCTGAGGAAAACCTACGTTCTTTCTCAGAGCAAGTTCTTAGAGCAGGAGAAACAATGATTGGGTTACAAGCAGGAAGCAACAAAGGAGCATCCCAAGCAGGACAGAACTTTGGGGCAACCCGAAAAATTCTCTTGGGAAAATAAGCTTAATTTTAACGTGTGCTATCATCGCTCCTTCTTCATCGCTTTTCCCGTTGTAAACCTTATAGAAAATTTTTATTTTGTGCGTTCCTATACAATATTTTCTGTCTGTTGATTTCCGACACTTATAACCGTAAATATATTAATTATGAACAACTATGTTACTACATCAAGTTAACTACTAGTAAAGTCTAAATATGTATTCGCAAAACAAGTTTTTAGTAGGGGCAATATGAGACAAAGTTAATTTATATTCCTTACCTTGTACAATATACCCAAGGAGGTGTGCATAAAGGGAGCGGAGAAGTCCACAACTGACTGTCTTCCAGCTGTGACTGTTAAATCGGCCAGAGCAATGTCGGCTTCCTGAAAATGGATGGACATTTGTTGAAAGCATCATGATTTTAAGGACATTAAGGGACATTAAGGAACGTTATAGCTTGAAAGCCAAATAACATAAGAGAAACCTACCCCACGCATGACCTCCCCAATCATACCATCCCACTGGCCAGTAATTGATGGTTGGCCATATTTACCATCACTAACCAATTTGAGTTTGTAATGAAAGCCAACCAACTTGGACAAATGTTGGGCAAGCTCCACACAATATCCTTCTTCTTGTCCTGGATCAGTTTTTGTCACACATGCAGAACCCTATACAATGTTAAATGATTTTACCCAAGAACGCTAATCTAAAGGATTGGATTTAACAGATAAATTATGGCCAAATAGAGTAATTGTGTCTCATTTCACTCGTACCTCAGTTGTGGTGATAATTAGCGTTTTGTTAATTGTTGGCTTCTCATTGCTCAACACATTTCTATTTCCCATCTGCAATCCATCCCTGTCATAGCTGATTCCTTCCGTCCAATTTCCAACAAGAATGAAGGAAGTACTCGCCTTCTGCTCTTCTGCGGTGACTTCAAAAGCGAGCTTCAGTATATCAACTTTGACACGTGAGCGAGCTCCGTTTGTGAAACCAATTGGACCCGTCATCCCATCAAAATAGACCTTTTTTCAAAGAGCAAACAGCATTCAAGCAAAAATATCCTGTCACATGTTGTGCCACTCATTTTCAACTTGTACCTTTATTGTTTTTAAGAAGGCATACATAAATGTTACGTTATTAGTTCATTTTAAGCAGCTAATTTCCTGCTTTTACATTGGTTTTTAACGTTTTATGTAATATTCTAACAGAAAAGTTGTAAATCATTTTTATTTATATCTTAAAAAGGTTACTATATAGTCCATTATATATATTTGCTTATGGCATACTTTATCCCATTTTGTGATGGGATGGAAAATGGAAAATAAAAAGTAGGATTTAAATGAAAGAAAACATTCAGATCTGCCAAGGGTTTTTCTGAGGAGAAGTCATAAAGCTTTTCAATCTGTCAAAATGTCATTTTACTAACACCGTTTAATTTTCAGTAAAATAATACGGCCCTAGATGCTATTCATATGCGTAGAGAATAGAAACAGTCAAAAGCAGGACGTATTAATATTGATTTTTCAATTTTAACTCCGACTTACCGACCCGTACACGTCCCTTAGCTCCTCTCCAACATCCCATTTCTTTTCCCCGGTACATGTTGTGGAAGATGGAGTTGACAAATCAGTGCCTGAGTTGTCAAACGCTTCAAGGCCTCGTGCAAGTAATTCGACAGAGTCAAGGGTCATGGCTACTCGTGAGGTATCTGGAAGTCGTTTCGAGCCCTTATAAAAAGTAAAATGACTTCATCAATATTATCATCAATGAATGCATTATGTAAATACCCAGATGCATGCATTTATAAAGAATCTATAGTATTTAAATCTTTAAATGAAATGGACGCTATATCATCAGAGGCAAAGCAATCACTAGATTTTTCCAGAAGGAGTAGCCGTCAAAAGAAACATTTTCCTAATCCTTTTACATGCTCAACCGATCAGAAAAATCATGTCTTAAAGAAAAGTGCCTCTTTTCACTTTAGGCAAGGTGCCGAAAACGGCACACATAACAAGTCATGCATAATCATGATCACTAAAAATGCATGATGAGCATTGGCACTGACTGCATGACGAGCATCATAAATTCATCAAGCGAACCGTTCCCATCATCACACAATCTCTGACAATGTCAAAGGGCGTATACACACCAAACTTCCAAGATATGGAAGCCGTATAAGGTGACAAAAAAGTACCGAAGAAATACCAGCATTATCACAAGTGCTATCATCGTCACGCTAAGCATCTCAAAATCTCAACCAAGATGCAAACAAGTTTTGTGTAATGTGCAATGTATAAAAATAACATCTTCCAGTTTGAAATAAAGATCATTTTTCTTACTGATGCTGCAGATGACGGGAAAAGATCTTGAAACTCCTGAAGTTTTTTTCCGTCGATGATGTTGAATCCGAAGACCAACGCTTCAGAGTAACGGAGGCGGCTCCAGTTTGCTGCTTTCATGTCCTGTGAATAAAAGTACATCTGATGAGTTCAAGTTTATATTTTTACAGTGTGAATAATAATGCTACATAATGTTAATATGATTTTTATTGTCAATAAATTACACAAAACGAGCTTATGCTTCATTAACAAGTAATTTATATTTCAACTATATGCATCATGGTTGATGATAAATTTTTGAAATATTATAACGTTCGCATTTCAAGCTTGCTCGAGTGTGGATCTGAATGTCACACGGATTAATACATAATGCATCATATCACAACACTCACATTTACAATCCTATTAAAAACAAACTGATGCAGTTGCTGCAGCTAAAACAGTTTTTTATATGAACATTTTTATGTCCATCAGTTAATCGATTTTACAGTATGTCTTACCATATGTAATTTTCACAGCCGTAAATTAAAACCTTATAAAATTAATTTTACAAGCTATACCATCTATAGAATAAAATGGAATAGGCAGATTATATGAAATGTCATTTGAAATTTTTAGAAGACATAAAAACATTGTTTGTGCACATGTTGTTTATTTTAGCGCTTATCTTCGTTCTATTGTCAGTTGGAGAAATGTGATAACGATTATGATCGACTTTCACTCTTTCCCTTTTAAGTATAATATGACAACTCACCAGCATTGTGAAAATGTAGGTATACGATTTCGTCATCATTCCGGTGTCCAGAGCAGCTTGTATAACGGATTCTACGTTGGCGAATCCCGTGTCAATAATAATGTTTCTAGCCCCTTTTAACCGAAGCTGTACAAGTGTGGCTCTTAAATCTGTACTTGCTTGATGAACACTAACAGGTCCCAGTATCTGAAGAGCTTCTGCTAGAATCGATGGATCTATCACACCTGTTACAAAGAGACATTTTACATCATAAAAACTAATTTTCAGATGCATTTTTCTATTAAAAAAAGTTGTTGTGCTTATTTTAACGCGTTTGAGTATTTACCATGCGTGGGATCATGAATGATGGATACATCTCTCCATTTCAATTCCGCCGTAAATTCCTTCATCAACGAAATTAGCTGTGCTTGAGTGGGATAAAGCGCTATTGTAAGATCTGACGATGTCATCACCTCTTCAGAGAATGAAAATCGTCTTTTCTTCTCTGCCAAAGTCCTCGGGGCTGTTGATATCAACGGGATTCCTAAACCTTTGCTTATAGATGCCAACTGTCGGTCCAATCCCGGATCAGATGGCCCGAAGAATGTCGATATTCCGTACTGGAGTTCAACGCAAGCTGCATTTTAGTATAAAAAGTAGGGATTTATTCGAAGAATCTTGTACAAAGTTTTAACATCTTTATAAAAATTGAACTGAAAAGGTAAGCTATTATAATAATGTAGAACATTTCATGGAATTGTCATTGTAAATCTATCGATGAACATGAGTCTGTCAGCGAGTACACATATTCGAAAATGCCTGTACCTTCGAACAAGTAAATTTAACGACAGCTGATGGTAATATTAAACTACAAAGTCACTGTTTTTTCTGTCAGTTTCAGATTTATAAAAATAGCATACATTCCCCCAGTTAAAATGCTCTATTTTCTTACCTCTTGTGTAAAGATTAAAATAGTCGTGTGGGGACGCATACTGGATATCAAATTCGATCTCCGTCTCGTTTAGAAGCTGCCTTGCCTTGAGTGTCTCCACACCGAGACGGAACGCTTCGTGAACATCTTGCTCCTTTTCCAAAAATACGCTTCCTAATACGATAGAAGAGTCAAGAAACAGGAAGAATAGTTTATAAAGAATGATTATCTACACAATAACAATACAACATGGCATGTTCCATGAGGAAGTCGTGAAAACGACATTTATTCTTTTGCAAGATTTTGTTTTTGTTTTTCTAAATATATTCTATGAAAATCAAAAATTTATAAAAATTAGCATCCGTATAATATACAAATATACTGTATGTTTCTATTCATGTTTTAAAGTTATAAACAAGAAGATTCAATGAAAAATAAAAATCCATGTTTCGGATTCGGATTTAATCTAAGCATGTTCATCTCCTGTGATGTTCCCTTCACCAGAATTTTCGCACTATTCATGACCATTCATTCATAACTATCAATAGATTCGTTCTTTGTGTCATAAAAGTGAATATCATTTTTTTAAATAATTCGCATGATGAATTTTTACAACTTTTTTCTTTGCATGGTAAGATTTTTAAAAAATACATAAAGCCTACACACATATTTGTTGCATGGAATTTAAAGATATTTGTTGCTCCATGCAATGTCCTCGTGTGTGTCTGTTTTCTTTCTTGTCGCAGTGTTTTGAAACATGATACGCATTCCAGATCAGGAGTTTCCTTTAAGTCCATAAATGACTTTAACAAAATATCGTAATCGCTAAAATACTTAACTTGTCTATATAAGGGATTTTAATCATTGCATTTGTGTGTAAAAAATGCATACCACAATGAGACGTGCATATGGAGTTGCTTTCTTTATATTTACACCACTCGTTTAGGTATATACCTACTTGAACTTCATTCATGCGTACCTTTTATTCATGAATCACTGGATTGCATCACTGCATACATTGAAAAACAAAGAGAGCTAAAGTTGTGTGTAAAAGTTGAGGATTTTTATTGAGATTATTGTAGTCGTAATGCTTTTGTTTTGTAAGCTTTTCAGCAAGAAATAGCAGATAGTTCTGATAGAAAAGTAGATGGAGTTTACTCTCGATATAAGAACAATCGTTGTAAGAACACCTCGGCTTAAGCATCAAAAGAACGCGTGGCTCGCAAAAATATAATGTATTGCCTAAATGCAAAGCAATAATTTAATACGCAGCGGTAACAAGATTTGCATGGATTTTGCAATTTATTAAAGTCTAAAAGAACGAAGTAAAACAGACAGGAAATCCTTATAAATATATTTACTCCGTTACTTCCCAAGATAAGAACAAAGGAAAACAGACGATCTGCCTTTCGGATATTTTTCACTCCTTTTTATTATCAACATGTAAAATGAAAATGGTACGTAGCTTATCAAGCGTATACATATAGTCATATTATCCACCGTTTCTACTTTTTGAGCTTCTAACATATCTGCCAAAACGATCCATTAAAATCCATCAATGTCCAACTATCAACTGAAAAGATAGAAGATAGTTTCATAAACAATAGACTTTCGTTTTCCTGTAACGATAATATTACTTTGAAAAATATTTATGCTCTTTGTGCTAATCTATCATCCAACAGGCACTATGAAATTCATATCTATTTATATCGTGAATCCTAGTCTATGTCTATGGTATTTTGTTGCTTCAAAGAATCTTTCTGGAAAGCGATTTTGGTAACATAATAGTATCTTCCATAAACATTGTTCTTTTTGTCATGCAGCAGGGCAAGCTTTAATAACAACCATGATAGAATTCTTGATGAAAATCAGTAGTTGTATCTGTTGCATCATATCATCCATAATCCATGCCTCCATACTCTGGCATAGTTTTTATCAAAAAGATTTTTTCATGGATTTCATGACCATAAAAGTAACTATTATATCAACATCATAACATCAAGCAAGACATCATTTCCTCAAACGTCCTCGTATTTGGACTTTGCTGGAACTTAGATGATGAACCTTCATGTATTGCACACAAGAAAGATTTAAATCAGCCATCGGATGAAAAGATGATAAACCTGATATCTGTACAATAGACTTCGCTAAGCTTAGTCAGAAATTACACATGATTTCTTTTTGTAGAAAGCGAAGGTAACTTTCTTGAATGAAGTCATAAAGAATATTTTACATCATTATTGTGTCTTGAATGAAGATCTCCAGCAAGGCTTTCGTATTATCGTTTAGTTGCTGTTGTCATTATTAGCAGCCATTTCCAGGCACATATTGTCTCATGCAGAGTGAGGTCAGAGGTTCGTGCTTTACGAGCCTTTTGTGCTATTGCTTACTTTATTCTGTCTTGCATGCATACCTACCTGGATGAATAAAAACTGTGCTTGCAATTGCAACACTTACATCTTGATCTTGTGCATAATGCACTGTTGTTCCCCTATGTTCGATTATACACTGCATAGAAGCTTTTACTTTCAAAACGTTTGAGTGTTCATTATAATGTCTTCGGAAAACGAGTTAGTTCTACAATGTATTCCGGTTTACTTTTTGGAACAACGTGCAACTAAAAAGTTAAAGTTGCTTTTAGGCAATTAAAACTCAATTCGTGATATTATTTCCTTTATAATCTCCATTTTTGATACTTTGGAAGATTCAGTTATTGAAATAAAACGTTTCGAACTATTAGGGAATGTATATTTTAAACTTTATCGAACGACCCTTTCCCCTTCTCTTGAATTTTACCACAATGTGATAAGCGTTACAATCCCAACATTTTAAAGTTTGGCTTAAATGAAAGGGA
>JAQFYG010004558.1:0-10890 GCA_034694325.1 Entomobrya corticalis | reverse complement strand
ACGGACAGACAGACAGACATTTTTGCTCCCACCATGTATTATTATAAAGTACCAGTACCTGGCACTTAATAAAGAAGGAAAAGAAGAGACAGAGAGAAAGAATGAAAGAAGGAAAGTACCAAGAAGAAGGAGCATTATAAAAGCTGAAGATTTTCTCTTTTGCTCTCACTCTCGCCAATATTGATTTCTTTTTTCTCCTCCTTGCTATTAGGCATCTACTAAATATATTGGTGGTAATGTATGAAGATACATAATAAAAAGGAGTGGTGCTTTTTTACTTTATAAATATGTCTGTCTGAGTATATATGCTTGTATGCAAGCACGTTACGCCGAGGAGTGAGTGAGCACAAGATTCACTCTCCCTTGTAAAAAGCGAGAAAGGGAGACAGAGAAGTAGCGAGAGAAAGGAAAAAAAGAGAAGAATCGATATGAGCCATCACGCAACTCCTTTCTCGCGACCATGCAGTCTAAAAAAGACTGACTGTACACTACTCTGAGTACATATAATATACATACCATATTTCCCTTATATATTAACTAAAGCTTTACGTTTACGATTACTACTAAACTAAAGCTTATTTTCAAAAAATGGGCAATGGAAATATAGTGACTTGCCGAAGAAAAAAAAATTCTTTTCTTCTTTTTTTGGATATTTTAGAATGTCTTTTCGTCTGCTACTGTGAAATGTTCTTATGTCTATGTGGCTCTGCATTGTGCTCACTGTGGCAAACAATCTTCTGAATGGGAAATTCATGTAAAAAATGGAGAATGAATGTGCTGAATGGATGAATGTCGAATGCATACATAAAAAAGAAAATAAGATAGATAGCTTTATTTTGCATTTATATTTTTTTTGTGTGTGAAGTCACCCTTAAATGCAGATATGTAGTCAATAGTCATATACATTTTGAGCGTCTTATTCTTCTTCCGGTATAGACCACCTGAATAAAAGGAATGGAAAGGGTAAATTATAATGAAGAAAAAACGAAGAACATTATGTAAAATATGTGTAGAGTATAAATTACCTATAGAACGGAAACAGCTAAAAATTGGCAAAGTGTTGTGACATGGATGACAAAATAAATGAAGAAAAAGAAGTAAAAAAGATGACGGTGGTGCTCTTAGTGTATATCCAATCTACCGCCGTCATCAACGCAAGGCTTGTTTGGTTGCAAATGCAAAGCCTGTTTTCTCGCTTCATGTTTGAATGTCTTTTTTTTCAATGCTTTCAACCATTTCATTTTTGCATGCTGGGAAAAGGCAATTTATATGGAAGGGAAAGCTTGTCTTTGTTCAGCCGGCTTCTCTAGTCGACAACGTCAGAAAAGCTGGTGAGTGCTAAGGCTGAGGTGAGGTGATGCATGGACGAATGAAAAGGATGGATGATGAGATGGATGCAGCTTCATAGAAAAAAGGAGGCATGACCTGTCTGTTTATCTGCCTATTTTTCTCTAAAGTTTATAGACCTCTGCTCCTTTTTCTTCTTTTTTTCTATTTACGTGTTTGAACCACTATACTACTCTACTAAATGGATTAATTAAAAAGAGCACGAACGACTGGTTTTGTTTGTAAGTGTGTGGCAGAGAGTGAGCTTATGTTTTTGTGTGTGTGCATGTGTGTGTTTTTTTTGTGATGTGATTAAATTAGATGATATAGCCAAGAGAGACAGAGAGAATGAAAGAGAGATGTGGAAAGGTGAAATTCAATTTAGATGAATCCAACAGGAGGGAAGAAGGATGAATGATCATGGAGAAGAGCGAAAAGGTATAATATGTGCTAGTTGTTTTTCTAGTAGTGCTCCACTTTTTCAAAGAGTTTTTTTACTTTATTGAACAAGGTAGGCGGGTTGAAAAGTAAAATGAAGCCCTATCTTTATTTCTCTCTCTCAAAAAATAATATTATGCAAACAGAGAGGATATTAGAGGATTACCTTTTAGTGTTTTTAGTGTTCCAGAAAGAAAAAGTTATAGAGAGAAAGAGAGTAAAAGGGAAAGTGTTTGAATGAATACATGAAAGGAATAAAATAATAATAATAATAAAAACATTTATATATTTTATGGAAAAAGAGACTGTAAAGTATGTAGGCGGAGGTGATGGTGCTGGTGGGAGGTTGGTTTAGGTTGTAGGTTGAATAGTTGGAGTATTTAATATCCGAAAAGAGAAGAAGAGAACCATGAGAAAATACTTATAAAGCAGAGGCAGAGGAGGAGACGAGGAGAAGTACTAAATGTCTCCTTATCTATATAGGAAAAAATACATATTGAGCAGGGGAGTATTGCTGATATGTTTTGATGATAAGAACAGCAAAAAGCTGCATTATAGTTTGATATGTACTTTTTTACATGGAGCAGTCATGTAACTACAAATTCCCAAAAATGTCGTAAACCGTGTAAAACGACGCTGTTACTTAGCCGAAATGTTTTTATATGCTTTGGTGTGTGGATTTTTTGCAATGTATGATTTTGAGGACGTAAGATTTTTATTTTTACTCAATTTCGGTTCTGAGTAGGACAGGTTTCGAAGGTTTCTTCTGTCGAAAGGATGAGTAATTAACGAAAGTTGGAAAGGTGGAATAAAAGTACGGATTTGTGCCGACCACAGTTACGTCCTTCATTTTTATGTATGGATATTTATTAGTAGTTTTGGAAGAGAGAAAAGAGTGAGAGCGAGAGCTCCATGAAGCAATAAATGTTGTGACAATCAATGCATCATTCCTCCTCTCTCTTGCTTTCTCTTTTTTCTCTCTATTTGCTCAAATTCAAAGGAGAAAAAAGATGGAGAAATTCTCATACAAACACATTCGAAAAAACAGCAAGCGGGCAAAAGCAAAGCAGTATATTTTCACTTGGATTACTTTTCTCTCCATAAAATTTCCATTGGCTTTGCTTGTTTTTTTTGGCGGTGTTGGTACTGGTACTGTGGCAGCGGTGTGTGGTGGAGCTATTTGTGATATGTGATATCGCTATATTATGATGATGGCATTTGTGTAGAGGTAAAAATGCCTGCGTGGGGGTTCAAGAGGAGACGGAGGTGGCGAACAGTGTTCACAGACAAAGAGAAAAAGCTTTTTTCTCTGTGTTTGTGTCACTCTTTTTATGCTTCATTTTCACAGATATTCATACTCATATATTAACTCTCGGCTTGGTAGAAAAAATCATACAAAAACAATATAAATTCATCATGTCTGAGTGTTTGGGCGCTATTTTGATCAAAATCTTAGTCAAGTTTTTTGTAATGCAAATGAGCATTGGGAAGTGTAAATGTATTGTGTAGGAATTCAAATTAAGTCTATGATCTAACATTTATTGAAAACTTAAATATTGAACTAGGTATATATAGTAGTCTGCGAGCATGATTAACTGGCTTAAAAAATACTGGGAAAAAATAATTTCTTTACTAGGCACATTCATAAAAAAAACTCGAATAATGACTCCAAATGAAAATGGAACATCTCAAAATTCTCGGAGAGTGCCAACCATCCCGTCACACACAATGAAAACCCCAATGTACGTGCTATACCTACTACTTATTATTCGTATTGCCCCAAGGTACTCTTTTATGACACGACTAACCATCAACCTCACATTTTACAGCTTGTTTGTACATAACTTTTTCGCATAGAGAGAAAATAAAATCATAAAGTTCCAGCCCATCTCATCAGAAGACAAACAAACATACTATTTTATATTCCCAACAAAACTATCATTGTCTTTAGACAAATGCCCCTTTCCTGTCTAATTTTTCCCTGAGTGCTGTCTGGTGTCTGGCTCATCTTCATCATCATCATTCCTTTTACAAATCACTGCACACCACAAAAAATGAAATTTTCAACGAAACGAAAACATTTGTCTGTTTTTCACTATTTCATTCAAAATTTGAGCTTAAAATACACACAAAAAATTGGTTCAAGAAACAGAGAAAGCACGAAAAAGAGAACTAGTATGAAAACGATGGCGTGTTAAAGATAAAAAACATCTTTTTGAAGTTGAAGTAGTGCGGAGGCGTGAATGTGGTAAAAAATCTAAAGCTTGTTTGGATGCTCCAAGGCACGATTATCATTTATTTTTGAGGGGGAAGAAGAAAGAAAAACTTTTTTCCTGTAACTATTTCTTGGTAGTAGATACATATGAAAAACATGACAAGGAGGTATGTGCAGTCTTTTTAAGAATGGGACAGGCAACAGGCTTCAAAAAATAAGTATTTTTCTCCATCAACTTGTTCAACTGTGCCCACTAAGAAAAGCTTCGAGTATCATGCTCTTATCATCGTGTGTGCAGGATCAGAAAAAAGTGTTATTTAAGAAAATATTTGTTTCAAAGGTACTTCCACTTTCAACTATCATTTAACTTCTATATGCTTTCACACCAATAATATTATTGCATAAAACTCTTGTAAAGTACTGTTGCTTACTTCATTAAGTCAGTTATTCTGCTCAGTTATGTTTTTTCTGACGGCGTTGTCCTTTAAATCAGGACAAAATAGATGTGTATCATCAACATGAAGGATTCACCTTATCAGTAAATGACAATTGTCAAATTGTCAATGAAATGTTCAACGAACATTAAAATAGTATTCAATTTATAACATTTAAATTCTACTTTTTTACTTCGTTTGTTTAAAATTTATTTTATTTTCCTGTCACTTGATTCTTTTTCTTTTTTAAAAGTAAAAGCGTTTAGGTATGATACAAAAAAGACTTGGAAGAATTGAAGAATTCACAATGAAAATTCTTCACTTTTTATAATAGCGTAATGGTGTACTTTTTTACTGTTCGTTCAACTTTTTCCTTTCTTTTTCTACAATTTGTTGTGCTTTCATAACAATAGCATTATATATTATTATACAAAGTGCCAGAATAGAATGCACACATACCTATTATATTTTATGCTGAGTTGCAATAGTTCCCACTTTTACTACCACTTCCGTTTTTTCTTTCTTTTTTGTTCGTGTGGATGCTCACTTGAGTGGAAAATTGAAGTTGGAATAAATCTTTTTTACTCTCCATTCTTTTCCATTTCTTTTCGCATGCCTTTTGCTAAAAAATGTGTTGTGTTTTATTCTCATTTTTATGTATTTAGTATACTACTATGAACTATAATAATATTGGAAGCAACAGCACCGACCTTATATAATATCCATTTAACCCACTCTCCCTCATTTCCCAACCATAAATATAACCATAATACCATAATATTCTTATTGAAAAACGAACACGATGATGATATGATGATGAGATTCATAAATAGCACTTTATACGATTATAATCATTACATTACATTGGATTTTCAGCAACATCAAGAGACCACACACATTGCACACAAACAGAATGCATTCGAGTGGAGAAGGAAAAAAAGAAATAAAAACTCTGGAAGAAAAGGGAAAGTGCCAATTCATGTCACAAATGTTGGATTGCATGAGCAAACTAAAATGGATTATCTCTCTTTCTTTCTCTCTCTCTCTCTCTTTCTAATCGCCTTATTTTCTTTCGTCTATCGTCTTGTGTGTCAATGATATGGAATCAGCAACAAATTCATTCCTCTTCTTTTTGACGTGGACAAAGTGGAAAAATTATTTTTTTGTATTGATCCTTCCTTGAAAAAACATACCTACTCTAAAATGCTTACATTTTTATACCCAAAAACACATATTATGCCTGAATACTTTTTCAAAGTTTTTTTCCTTCGTGTTTATATTTTTTGCCATTTTTCTCATCACAGTAGCAAGTTTCCCTTGTGTGCTCACTTTAATGAAGAAAAATTTGCCCATTCGTTTTAGCGTGTGTGTGTGTGTTCATGTTTATCCTGATGATGTTCTTCCTACTATCGTGAAACTATCTCTTTTCCTCCCCTTTCTCTCGTTCAAAAAGAAAGAGCATAACACGTAGCGAGTAATATGGACATTATATGATGAGCATGATAGTTAGGCTAATACGCTATAAGAAAACTAAAAGTAATGGTATGTCCATAACTTACTTACAACACAGGATATTATATTTTGCAAAAAGTGAAGGAAAGAAAAGCAGATTCTCCGGCGGCAACGGCAACACTCTTTTTTTTCCTACCGACCGTCCGACCTCATACACAGAGGAACAGCGGACCTGCCCATCTATCACTTTCTATATCACCAACCAACCAAACCAAAGCCAAGGGGAAATTCTCAAAAGAGCAGAGAAAGAAGCGGAAAACTAAACCATGCAAAGCTTTCTGCTGTCTATATAACGATATTACTGTAGGTAGGTGGCTACAAAGTACGTATTCAGTTCAGAGTTAGGATTTATTTAAATTTTATGAAAATATTCGCAAAGGATAACAAGAATTCAAAACAAAAATTTGTTTGAATATATTTATTTGTTTTTCCAATTTTCTCAAACTATTTGAATTGCATAGTTTTTTAGAAAGTTTCCTTTTGCAAACAGGAATATTAACATCTGACTACCTTTAAAACACCCTAGATTTTTTAGAAAGTATGTATTTCATACATGTGTATTTATTATTTTCTCTGTGGTAGTTTGTATTTGTAGAAGTACTTATGTATTAAGGGAAGTCCATAAGTTGAATCAACATATAAATTACTACACTTTGCGTTTGATTTGCTACCAAGTGGATCATAAAATCTAATTACGTGGTGCTGGCCTGACTTGACTTGACTTTCGCTTTGACTTTATAGTTGTGTGGATATGTGTGTGTGTGCCCAGCTCTTCTCTTCTGTTTGCTCTTCCGTGCTCTTATGGTCTCTGGATTTTTGCCCTAAAGCACAGACGACATAACTTTTTTTTGCAACATGCTTACTTACAACTTGGAACAAAAACTATATCTGCCCAATATTCATATAATAACTCTTGTGAAAATTCCCTGAATCATCCATATAATCCATTAAGCTGCTACTATTTATTGTATTAACTACCTAATATATTTATCCATTGTATAACTAACTACATATTTCGCAAAAAAAGTATAACTCTAGCAAGCGTGAGGACACATGTGTGTTGGGTAGATTGAAGCAGAAAATGGGAAGAGAAAGGAGGAAGCAAAGTGGAAAGGGAAAACATGGGACAAGGGATATGGATGGCGAAATAACTCATAGAAAATAATGTATTTTATTTGCGATGTAAAAGAAGCAAAGAAAAAGTGGATTGGATTGGATGAATGATATTATGTATGATCATCAAAATAATAATAGGCTTTACAAATGAAAATGATATGATGCTGCTGGTGATAATAAATTTACTGTTTGTTCTCTTCTTCTTATTCGTCTCAAAAGCAAAATTTTAGTTTGAAATGAGTGGGAGTTTTTGATGAAGAGGCGGATCATTCTTGATGATATAACAATGAAGTAACAGAGAAAATATTACTTCATGTTTCTTTTCTGCTGCCTTGTTATATTCTAGCGAAATGTTATGAATAGTGGATATTTTGTATGGGTGGAAAGCGGAAAAAGTAAAGGAGAAACTAGGAGAAAGTTATGAAGAGAAATAAAGTGGAAGGACTAAAGGGGAGTGGGATATAAGAGAAGCACATGTAGACAGACAACAAGAAAAGCACACATGTAGAGATTTAGAGAAAATCCAGAAAAGCGAGAAAAAGCAGAGAGTGGGTGATATTTGATGATGAAATACATGGACTTTTGTGTAGCCATTTGTTGAAAATCTTGTTGAGAGAGTAGAGAAGGCAACTTGACTTGAATAAAATGAATATTATATTTTCCAATATAAAGGAAGATGAAAGTATAAAGAGAAGAAAGGAGGGCTGTAGAGAGGAGTCGATATTCAAAAATGAAGTGAGAAAAATATGACAGAAGTGATTTTTAAAAATGGAGAAAGCTGTAAACAAATAGGCTACTTTTTCATGCTGTGAGGATACAAGCAAATCAAGTTGGGTATATCTGCTTGGATTTTGTGTTTATCGTGTGAAACGATAGATTGATCATTTTTAAGAGAGAAAGGGGCTCAGAGAAAAACGGTTGGGGTAGAAAAGGAAGTTGTCCCTTGGGTGGATTAGAGACACCCATCTAATGTGTATTTTCGAAAAGGGAATAAACGACGTGGCTTTTTAAAGGAAAATCTTATAAGAAGGAAAATTAGGAAAGAGGCCTTGCATGCAGAGATTGACGCTCTGGTGTTCTTCTGGCAAAATGGGAAAACATGAGGTAATTATTGAGAAAACTCTCTCCAGCGATTTTATTACTTTTTTATGTCGTATTTATTTGCACAAGAGGCTTAAAATGAGTTGCTTGGTTGGTGGGTCTGATGATAAATGGCAGTATGAGGACTGGAGAGTTGAGAATGTGGAACAGCAAATTTTGGAAGAAAATACGAGTTTGTGTTGGCATTGGTGTGATATGATTATTGGCCTAGTTTTCTGTAGTGAAGTTTTTGAATGAATGAAAAGATGATGAAGAAAATGAAAGATGAAAAGGAAGGAAACAAGGGAGATGAAGGACGACAACAAGAGGAGGAGGATGATCATATTTTGGACAAATAAAAAATTTAGTTTGGTTGGGTTATTTTTAGAAGATCTCGGGAGTGGTTGGTACTGTAAAATGTATGTGCATGGCGTTGAGTCAACATGCTATTTTTATAAAGTTACGTAGGTGGACAGGGCACAATTTCTGGAGAAAATGGATATCACGGTTGATGTGATGTTTGCGCTTGGTGAAATGCTGAGTTTGATTTGAATTTTTTACTGAAAATGGTACTAAAAATAGTTCATCATCTGTAACGATTGTGACAAGCGTTTATACTTGACTGATATAATTTTGAAGGCAATCATAACCTAATTCTTTAAACTTTATACAATTTATAGGGCTAAGATTACGCCTGAATGAACTAACAATCTAGATTTTTATTGAAACCCACGATCAGTTAACTTGTCAGGCACGAGCTCACTTGTCAGCATAATATTTTGTTGTAGTTTGTGAATTCTACATCACGACATGTTATCAAAAATGTAAGGCTGCAGCTTCATACTAGCGACATATAAGAAATGAAGTTTATAAAATGCAGAAATGCGTAATAATGATAAATATAATGATCTAAATCGAAACTATTATATTGCTAATGCTAATAGATGTTTATACTCTATTGCTGCTTTATTTGATGCTCAAATGCATGTAAAAATCTAAACCCTTTCAATTCTGGTAAGAATACAAATAAAATGTGTACAAATGTACTAAAATTGCTAACTAACTAAACCCAGCCATGCTAACAAGTTATTTAAAGGATTTAAAATACGGAAGCTGGTTATGGTTTTATTGAGCACTATTTTAATATTGATTTGCAGATTTGCCTTGAAAACTAAAGACCATATATGCATTTTTTGTGGTACAAGCTCAATCAAAGAATTCTCTCGTTGTCAGTTCAATTATATATCCCGGAAGAAGGTAGAAGCTTTAAATTATTCATCTGTACTTGCTAGCACATAAACTATACTTTGCACTTGACAATTTGCCCGTTTTGCAACATGCAAAAGCTTTCAGATGCAGCGAATCGAGGCTGCTCATAAAGAGGAAACAATTTGATACTACTTGCTTCCTGGTTATTTACCCACACGACATAACATTTCCAAAACTACATCCAATGTCGGTTTACATTAATATTATCTTTTATATTAGTTCTTATTATTTCTGAAAGTAGGCTTACTTAAATAAATTCGTTAAAGCAAAACTATTTACAAAGTACTAACTGTGTTGAAAAACTCTCTGGTCCCAATAATGTAAGGGGACAACAAATTTAAAAAGAAAAGGAAATACTAAAAGTAAAAACAAACGACCAATTACGATTTAGATGTTTTTATCGACACCGTTAGAAGCTTTCCCCATAAAACTTATACCTTATCGTTATCATCATGCAGTTTATCCACTCAATTCTTCCTCACAATTTAATAATAGTATGTCCAATGTCTCTTTGATATACATATTTAAGCTATATAAACACTCACTTTTGTCAGCATTACAAAAATATGCATTTAAAAGCTGATATAATTTCTTCTCCATTCAATCTAACGTTAACATTAAGTTATAGTTTACTTCAGGAAATCAAAATCAAGAGAAGAAAACATCCCAGCAGGTTTCATTTTAACCATTTTACTTTCATTTAGTACTAGATTTGATCAAAGTGGGGAAAACTACAAAAAACTTATACATAGCTTTTTCAAGACTTAAGTAGTTTAGCTATATATCCATAGCTCCTACTGTTCTTCCTCCTCTTGTTTTAATTCAACAAGAATGAATTGTTTCAGTTTCAGTCGGAGAAAGTTTGAAAGTTTTTGCGAAAGAAGAAGTGGCGACTTGGCTGTTGGATTCAAGTTTGCTTCTTTCAAGACTCCAGCGCTCTTCGCTCAAAGACTCAAAACTCTCTCTTGTGTGGAGTTTGTCTGTTGCTGTGTCGGTTGAATGAACAGAGATTAACGGCATCATCTTTTTACTCCATACAGTGGAGTGCCGAAGTAAAGTAGTTAGTCGTCGATGGAATAAAAACTCCAGAAAACTCTACCCCTTCCTCTTCTGTTCCTGCTTCAAAAAGAAAAATTATATATAACGGAAAAATTCTTTGGAAAAGTTGCTCGTTCAACTATGCTTTCCGTAAATTCTCGATTAATAACAGCATTTTTCGGTGCGGTTTTACCCATAAGAATGAAAACTGCCATCTTTATAAACCATCAACTTACTATTTGAGTTTTTCCGGTAATTCTACTAAAACTATTACTAACTACTGCTGCTGATTGTATTACTTTTACTTAGTAACTTTCACCAGGAAAAAGTCAAAATAGAAAAAATATAGAAAGCAACAGTGCCAGACTAGCAGACTAGAAGAAACGAGCACGAGCAAGACTTCATTTCCTGTTTCTTCCCCGGCTCCAGTATATATCAAAATTACTCAACTATTTTTCCTAT
>JAQFYG010004557.1:0-10890 GCA_034694325.1 Entomobrya corticalis | reverse complement strand
GACTGGGAGGATGGCGAAGAAGCGAAAGTGTCGGATTAATTTAGACCATATTAATATTAGACCAAGATCTCGGACTCGGACTCCACCGCCACTGGAGGAAGTCTTGCCTGAAACTAGGGATAAACAGGAAGTCGAACCTGAAATTAAGAAGAAGGAAGAAGTCGTGCCTGAAACTAGGGATAAACAGGAAGTCGAACCTGAAATTAAGAACAAGGAAGAAGTCAAGCCTCAAACTAAAAACAAGGAGGAAGTCGAGCCTCAAACTGAGAACGAGGAGAAAGTCGAGCCTCAAACTGAGAACGAGGAGAAAGTCGAGCCTCAAACTGAAAACGAGGAGAAAGTCGAGCCTCAAACTGAAAACGAGGAGAAAGTCGAGCCTGAAACTAAGAACAAGGAGAAAGTCTGGCCTGAAACTAAGAACAAGGAGAAAGTCGAGCCTGATACTGAGAACAAGGAGGAAGACATTATTGGTAGTATCTTGGAGTTGGCGCAAGATGAAGTTTCCACTCCTAAAGGGCCACGTAAGGGCAGGCTTCCAAAGTCTCCTGATTTCCCAAGAAACCCAAATTGGATAAAGCCTGAAGATCTACTTGTTGAGCTGTGGGAAAAGAAGGCATGTTTGCGGTCCGCAAGTGACAACTCAGACGACTTTAAATTTCCATTGAATCCTGATGTTGTTTTAAGTCCTCATTCATGGCAGGCAAGTGAAGTATTGTTAGTTATTATTACAAGTACTATTTTTTATGTCACCTCAGACATGTAGAGTAGCTTTTTGATGATGTGTTTTTTTAATTCTTTTCAGCTCCCAGAGTTAATGAAACTGAAAACGGAGTTGAACGAAGTCAAGTCTTCTCTCGATTTCCTTCCTCTGGAACATTGGCATGCGCATACAAAGAAAATGAATATATCAAGTTTGATAATGAACTACGTGAAACGCTACTTCAACCCAGAGTTTTCCAGTCAAGCTTGGGGGAAAATGTTTGAAATGTTGTGCGCTTATTGTGTTATTCCTCAGAAGGTCGTGGATGATATGGAAGCAACCGCTGACAATAAAGAAAGAATCGCTGCAGGCTATAAGACACCTTTCGATAGTGTTCATTTATGCGAAGCCCCTGGTGCTTTTATTTCTGCAATAAATCACTTTCTGAAAATCAGTTATCCTCGTATTGATGTGAGTTTGAAAATATATTATTAAATTTATCGTGCCATCATATTTTTTAAATTGAAAGTTAAACGTGTGAATTTTACTTTTTTAGTGGAACTGGCTCGCGACAACTTTAAATCCCTACCATGAAAGCAACGACGTCGGCAAGATGATCAACGATGACCGTCTAATTTTAATGTCTATGGAGAAGTGGACGTTCCTAGAAGACAGAACTGGAAATATATTGTGCAACACAAATTTGAAGTATCTCATAAGTGAAGTAAATAAAAAACTTGACAATGTCCGCAAAGAGAAAACAGGGACAGAAGAAAGCAACGTACTTCTAGTTACTGCTGATGGAAGCATTGACTGCCAGACCAATCCAGGAGAGCAAGAAGCAATGGTTTTCCATCTTCAGTTTGGGGAAATTATTACTGCCTTAATGATTCTTCAAGAAGGAGGCACTTTCATTCTGAAAATATTCACATTTTTGGAAGCTACAACCATTTGCCACCTTTACTTGCTTTCTTGTGCATTCAAAGAAGTACATCTGTTCAAACCAGCTACCAGTAAGGAAGGAAATTCGGAAGTATATGTGGTTTGCTTGGGCTACTTGGGGAAAAAATCGATTCAGTCAATTTTAGAAGACAAACTTGTCCCAAACATAGGTTAGTAGCTAGCAAAGCAAGTGGCATTTACCGCTTATTTCATATTTAAGGTTTTATTATATTATTATGCTAAATTAACTAAATCATTTGAATTTCAATTCTCCAGAAACGTATGACAAATTATTGAGCGAAGGCAAGCTCCTTTTACCCATCTCTGCTATTCCTGAGTTTTTCATCAATCGTATCAAGGAGTCGGCTCGGGTTTTTTGCAATTATCAAATGAAAATCATTAGACGAAATTCCAGTTGCTTTCCATGTGATTCAAGAATGTACACAATGATGATGCCATTTAGGAAGGAAGCTGCTGAAGAGTGGATCGAATGGAGTGAAATAAAAGCCTTGCCAGTAAATCAAAGACTGTTCATTGGAGATGCTGACGATGTAAGAAAAACATGATGATTTTATGCCGTATCTGTGTCTGTATATAACCCAGGAACATCGCTCATCACTCAAATAATTAAAATTAAATAAATATGTATTGCTCACACAGTTCAAGATAAACAGGGCAAGCCACGTGGACATTAAAAAGGAAATCGGATGTTTCGCCGACAAAGTGGTACGTAAGGAAGGCCAAGATCTCCAGAAGCTCAATGCAATAAAGATTGAGCTAATGTCTTATGATGATTGGAAGGGTCCTGAAATTCAAGCTGTTTACGCGGTAAATTGGTTTTGTTCTACATTAGTTAATATTTTCCATGTAATACATTTTGAATTGAGATTTTTCATTTCATTTTTAACGTGCCTTTACTACAGAGTGCCTTTAAAGTGGGACCTATCGTATTTGAACGTCCATATAAGAACATTCGCTGTTCTCGTTTTTGTTATGGTCGGGTGCTAACTAGTCGAGAAGAAATTAGAGACATTGTCAGCAACTATATGGCTGACTTGCAAGCCCAGGGTCTAGGCAATATGGAAAATGTTTGCAGTGGACATTCTGTCAGGCGAGTGTATGAGTCTATGGTCAAATCTAGCTGTGAAGTGGTAAGTAAATTATTGTGATTATTAAGAATTGGCGCCAGTAATTAATAGTTGAAGCACTAATACTTTCAAACGTTGTGTCAATTATATTTGTAACTGTTTTGTTGTTTACTTTTCCTTGTAGGAAGTAAAAGATTTGGAAGTCCAGTGTTTCAGCAAGCTAACCTGGGATTATGTCACTAAAACCGATTTCCAGCAGCAAAAGGAGGATCTAAAAAGACTGTTTACAGCAGTACAAGATGTCGGAAAGAATCGCTCACTGTTCCTTTGCAGATTTCCTATGTTGAGTAGACTTCAAACTGGATTAATCTTTTGTCTTGCTTCTGTTTTTGAAAAGGTAATTAAGGATGGTCTTATATTGTATTTATATTTTAACTTTAAACTCGTGTTTTTAAATAAATAAAGAACGTTATCCTAAACCTTTTCAGATTATAATTTACGCTGATCCTGTCAAAAATGTTACTGGAATTATGTTGCATAAGTTCAAGGGATTGTCACAGCCAGAGGATAAAAACTTGTTTCGCTGCATCAATGATATTCTCAATATAGTTACGGATGACGATTTCAATTGGCCAGTGTTGCAATTGGTTCCAATGAAAACGCTTCTAGGTAAGATTACAAGGAAACTCTCAATAATAAGGTTTTTGGATCCTTGCATGTTCAACAGTTGACAGTGTTTTTTCCTGAATTTGTATGTTATAGAGTTCATGCCGTCAGAGTTCCTGGTGAGATACAACATCTTACTTCTATGTCAAGACATGTTACGGACTATAAACGTAGTTGAGTGTATGATTCGATCAAACCACATGAAAGCATAATCTTCAATTAACTCAAAAGTCTCAATGTTTAGCAGTCGCTGAAACTCAGATATCTGGTACTGATAATGATATTATTATAGTATACTGAATTAATTATTAACTCTAATGTCTGATATGGTACAAATATTTTTTGTATTGCTAACTAACTGAAACTGTAATAGTCATTGTTGCTAGTTATGGACATGTATTTCTTGTTACTGAAACTTGAAAATGAAATCTTATGTAGCTATATAGTTTATTTTGTGAGTAGTTCATATTTTATAGTACTTACTTAATTTTCAATTGTTCAAAACATTAATGAAATTTAAAAATTAGCATTAGTTCTTACATTGATCGAGATATTGTCTGTTATATTAATTTTAGGTACAGACTTATCGTTAGATAGTAGTGATTTTGATTTATATTATCCTTCTTGTTAAAATCACGAGTCGACGAGTCACAAAACAATGGTACTCTCTTATAAATGTTATACATGTAATATGAATTTGATGGTTATATAAAATAAGAAAAAACTGTTTTCGTTTGCTAAATAATGACAATTGAAATTGCGTTTTTATTATTTTTTTCAAATATGTTTATTGTTTTCTCATTTCCTCCCTTGGGTCTGGTTGTTGAGGTTGGAGTTGTTGTTGATTTCTTTGTCGACCTGAAATATAGCGAGATCTTTTATTATTAAAAAATCGTTCTTATATTAACGAATCAAAGTCAATATTACTTACAGCTTGGGTTAAAAAACGGTGTCTCCATTATAACTGGACAATTTGGATTATGCCCTGGTGGAATTTTCATATTTGGATCTATTAAGCGACAAGGCTGATTCCTTGTAACAACTCTTCCATATATTGAGCCGTGAATAGGTTCGTGATAACGAATTTCGCACATGTATGGATAGTCTGAGGAAGTAGCCGGTTGGGTTGGCATAGGAGTTTCCTGAGGTCTTCTGTTTACATCTTCAACTTTGTTGTCCGAAGTCGTTCTTACTGAACTAATAACTGGCTGACTAGGGGCGTACATTTGATAACCATTTGGAGGAGGTGGAGGTGAATCTGCATTCCATGATGATTGTTGCTGCAACTGCTGTTGTCTTGCTGATTCTAATGATCTCTGTTGCTGTTGTAGAGGCTGCTGCGAATACATTTGCTGTTGATACTGCTGCTGCTGAGGTGGTGGTGGTGGAAGCACTCCCCCAGGAAATCCAGACATTAGAGCTTGATAGGCTTGTTGTTGCTGAGGTGGTAAGCCTTGTGGAAACATTTGATTTGTTTGTTGTAGTGGCTGTTGAAGTACATAGCCACCGTAGCCCATTGGTGGCGCCACGAAAGATAAACCTGCCATTCCATTAGCACCTCCACCCCTTCCACTATTACCACCCACACAAACACCTTCCGTTCCAAACTGCATAGCATTTCCCACATTTCCTGTTGGAATCGGTACTGCTTGACATTGAATCACATTGTTTCCCCCTGGCGTCATACTACTTGGATCAGGAACTCGACACATTATCGTTGTCCTCTCAGGAAGAGGACAAGGTATAAAACCTGGAGGTAGCGGCTTCTGCTTTCCTTTACTTTTCGACCTTCCACAACTTTTGGCAAACTCTTTAAATTCCTTCTCCCATTCAGATTCCAATACAGGGCATTCTTCAGTGAATCGATGTCCTCGATTATGTTTCCTCAATGTAGCGTCTGCATCCTGTCTCATCCATTGATCTACAGTACCTCCTCCCGGATTATTGTTACTTGCGTCTTTTAGCTCTGTGGATATCCTACCATCAGCAGTTTTTGTATAGTATGCTTCCATTTGAGTCACCATCTTCTCACGTCCTTCCATTCCCTGTTTCTTGACAATTTCTGTCTTTTGCTCTTTCACAACTTGTACGTCTGGACGCTGTAGGAATCTTGTAATTTGCTGAGAAGGTGGTGGTGGGCCGTCTGGATCCATGCCATCAGGCATGCAACAACCTCCCCCTCTATTTCTTGCGCGACGACGACTACTTCGACCTCTTCTTCCAGAGCATTCTAATGTTTCTTCTTGTGGGCACTGATCTGCAGCAGCCATCGCCTCCATCATTTGTTTTTCCTCAAGACGGCGTTGTCGTTTCAACTGATCACAGTAATCCCCTTCCGGCTCCGGTGGGCCAGTTTTCTCCCGCATAACAGTAATGTAATCAAACTGGAACACTTCATCCTTTTTAGTCTTTTTCTTTAATTTTGAATATGGAGGAGGCTGTTCTGGACAGGTTTCCCCAAGCATGCCCATCGGACATATGCCACCACAATCGAAAAAACAATCCTCAGGTTTTCTCCCCTGCCGTCCCTTCTCATACTGTCCATAGCAGTTTCCAGAGGGAAGGCCGTAGCTACAACCCATTCCAAGATTGGTTCCAGGAAACAAAGGTGGATGACAACGGTCTGGGGGGAATGGTGGCTTCTTTTCCCTGAGTTCTGGGGGCAATGGGGGAGGCGGTGGGGTCCAGCATTGCTCTCCCTGGGGGTGGGAGCAAATTTTCTTGAGTTGATGACACTGTTCCATGTATCTTCTCATGCGCACTTCATCAAATCTGTACTGCGGTGGATACGGAGTTTTCAGTGGATGGCATTCTGGGAGATCACATAGCACAGTTTCACATGGTGGATCTGGAACCCTAACTTTATTGAATTTAAATGGACTATGATAATTCTTCCCAGGCTTTGTTTTCTTTGGTGGGGGCGATGGAGGCTCTGGCGGTGTACTCGGTTTCTTTTCCAAGGGACCCCTTGGTGGTGTCGATGGCCATTCTAATTCCTCCTCCTCTTCTTCAGTTGTCTCTCCTTCTTCCTCCTCCTGTTGTGGTGGTAGTGATGGGCTTCTGGAGCTTATCGAAGCGCTTCTTTCACTGCCCGGTGTGATCACAGCGGAAGATTGTGTGTGAGAAGATAACACTGGGCTAGCCTGGGGTGATGGAGTGTCCGACAATGGAGGGGATTTCTGTGGCGAAGTATTGCGCTCAGATTTTTTTGGTGATCGGTTGGATTTGGGAGTGAGAACAGAAGATTTGTGAGTCTTATTTTCTTCATCTTCCTCCCTCCCCCCTCCTACTTCTTGTTCTGGTGGTTTAGATAATGGCGGAGGTATTTCCTGTTCCTCTTCTGGAGCATATGGGGGAACGTCTTCCTGTGGAGGAGGTGGTGCTAGTTCAGGTTCATCTCCACCACCATGATCAGACTCATCGTTATTAATTGGTTCAGTTAATGGTACTGCTGGAACACAGCGAGGAAGTCCAGGAATGGATGGCTGAGAATTTGTAACACAAACTGGTCGAGATTTGCAACGAGCTACTCCAGGCATACTTGGTTTCGACTTTGTCATACAGGCTGGTTTGGATTTTGTAGCACTCGGGCAGCGTGGTATGCCGGCACATGATGGCTGTGATTTTGTCACGCAAAGATTTTTCCTTGATCTTTTTGACTTACATCTGGGTAGCCGCATCATAGACGGCTTGGATTTTGTTGCACAGGCAGGCATAAGTTGAGAATTGCATGGAGGAATGCCGAACATATTAGACCTTTTCGACTTTGTTGCGCAAACTGGTCGATGTTGGGAGTCACATCGAGGTATGCCTGCAGCAGATGGCTTAGAAGCGGTGATACACAGCATACTTTGGGAGTAAGAGCCACCAGGACCATGATAAGAGCGTGTATGCTTCAGTTGTGTTCCTGAAGCTGATGTGTAAACCTGGGTAGATGTAAACATGCTTTGTCCATCCCTGACCATGGAACTTCCACAGCCATCTTCCGGTCCACAAATGTGGACGGTTTTACTACTTTTGGCGCAGTTAAGTCTCGCTTCAGAAGGTGACATTTGCTGAACTTGTGAAATTGTACACTGTGCACCCTTTGTGGCAGATTGAGGTCGAAGTGAGGATGCGGCAGTTGCAGGATCCCTCTCGGAACGACCACCGCCGCCTCCACCGCTAGTACCAACTTCATCATCTTGTCGTCTCAAAATAAGACTGGTCATTCTTGAGGCGTCATCCTTGGAAATGTTTCCGGCGGCATACATTTGGGCAACAAAGTTTGTAAAAACTTGCTGAGATGACGAGTTGTTGGGTGCTGGTGGTCTGGGAGGAAGTGCCAATTGAGCCAACATCCCTGCCAGCTGGTTATTGGACATTTTAAGAGTTTTGTAGAGTTGATTGGGAGTTTCGTTATGATTCTCTGTCTGATAAGACTGGCAACTTTGTCGGGAACCTTGAGATTCTCCGCAGTGGAGATTCAAGGAAAATTTTAAAGGTAGTCGGCTACTGGCTTTGTTTGTTTTGCATGAGCTCGTCGGCTGGAACGTTTGCGCTTGTTTATTCATCAATGGACGGCGGGAACGACATTTTGTTTTCGATTGTTTTGATACTACATGCGTCTGTTGTCCAAAACTTTTAAAGGTAGATCCAGGCGCATCGTGTTGAAACGCCTGCATCATTTGAACCACATAATTTTGTTGTTCTTGGGTGGTTTGCTGTTGAAACGGTTGTCTGGAGCCAGGAGTCATCGTTTGAGTTGCAACCATACCACCCATATTGTATCCACCTGTAGCCGGCGCAGTTCCTCTGTCACTTCCAAAGAGACCACGAGCAAGATCAGCCACATTCTTTGACGATGTTCCATTTCCTCTATAACCCGCTGCCCTTTCCCCTTCCTCTACAGCCCTTCCAAACATATCCACCATTTTGGCACTGAACTCTCCAGGAGTCAAGGTAGACATATCTCCAACACCATCAGCGGCTCCACCGCCTGGAGGTGGCATCGGAGGAAACTGAACCTCTGACGTTTGACATTCAGCCAAAGCTGAGTTTTTTCTTCTATTTTTCTTGCAGCAGTTCTTCCCTCTCCTTCTTCGTGATCCATTTCCACATGGATCTTTGCAACATGCATTTCTCCCTCCACACGGAAACTTCTTTTTCCATCGGTTTCCTTTACCTCCAAAACAATTTTCTTGAAATGGAGGTGGATTATAGCATTTGGGCTCTTCCAGGAATAGTCTTTGTTGAGGAACTGGAAAGGAAGAGAAATAACATGCACTTTTGGAGCTTTAAAAAAGCTGCACAAAAATATTTTAATTTTTGTTAACTATTTACTATTTAATTGACGTTTATTGTCAAAGTTTGTAAAAGAAGGAAATATTTCGTTTGTTGGTAGCCCTTCCAACATTAGCGGAGAATCTTCTTCTCTTACATCCCGAAATCGAGTAAATCTAATCCCGCAAATGTCAGGGATTTTATCGGTGGAATCGCAACATCCACAGGGACATTTTTTGTTAAGGGAACTATTATACAGGGCAGAACGGTACCGGCGAATGGCAGCTTTTGATCCTAAAGAAGAACAACATGGAGTAGTAGAACAAGTAGTTGAGCGTGACTTACTTCCACAGGATTTCGTCTTGGCTCCTGAAAACCGTGCTGGTCCAGTAAGTGGACAGGCCTTTGCAGGCGCAGGAGCACTGCATGTATTTGTTTGCACTTTGCCACTTCCAAAACACTCATCACCAATTTTGTATGTGAGACGCCATGGTGGTCGCTCTGGTGGCTTTCTATGTCAATTTTAATTTTCTTCATAAGAAAACACTTCTCTTTTTTTCAAATAAGTAAGTAAGCAAGGTCCATTGTATTGAACACTTACGGCTTCAACTTGCACATCTTCTTAATATTCACTGTTTGGAACTCATCATCACTGTACACTTCACAAACTTCTTGGCAAATCTTGCTATCCGTCTCATAACACTTTGTGATGATTCTTGGAAATTTTCTCAGGTTATCCGAGTCTGTCTTGATAACGTTTATGAATTCCACGAGGGATTGGAGCCGGGACATTACAGACTCCAGACAAACATGAGTATCGCACTTTATCAATGCATGATAATCATCAACTTTGCGAAATATTTCCCGGTTATCAGTTTTCCGGAAATCTTTTCCCTTCAATTCCACAAGTATGCCGAACAGTGGGGTCACCAAGCTTAGATACTCAGGAGAAATGGTCTTTATGTCTTTAGAAATGCTAAAAGGGGAAAGGTCAATAATCTATAATTGTTTTTGATAGCACCTTAAAAATTTTCATGAAAATTATAAGAAATGTCTTCATGAAAAATATCAAGTACTCGTCAAGCATTGCATTCAGTTCAGAAACTATAGTCGCTTCTTCCTCTTTCTCAGATGGCGCTTGCTGTTCATTCCCTAATCGTTGTCCAGAGGTTGCTTTCACAGGAGGTGGGGGTTGAAACAAAGAATTTTGCCCAAAACCTTGCTGCCCAGGCATGGCTGAAGGAGGTGGATTTGCTGGATAAGAGTAATAGGGATTCAACTGCTGACCAGTTGGATTGAAGTTTGCATTCTTGCAGGAAGCAGGCACTTGCACTGCTTCTTTCATTTTTCTTTCGTTTAGAGCTCGTCGGAAAATTTTGTTTAGGAATTTCACTGTAAAGTGCTCAAACTTGGAGATCCAATCTTTATCCTTCTGAGTTTCTGCAACGGCAGGGATTTGACTGCGATTAATATTGATGGCAGCATTCTGTTGATTATACAAAGATTGTATTTGTGGGATTAGGGATTCGTCCATAAATGGTGGTCCGATCGGCATCATTGGAAAATTTGACATGGGTGGAAACATCTCGTTTGTTTGAGATAAAAGGAGAGGTTCCTCAATACTTTCATTTGGAACAGCGAGCGGAGCAGAACCAGCACCTGCCAATGTACTTTTCCCTTCTGAAAATTGTCTGTTTAAGTAATTGTTAGTAAATCCAGGTTGATCTCCAACTAAACTTTGATCATTTGTCATTACTGGTTTCACACTAGCCGCTCCCTCTGACATTTGCCTACCCATTGCGCCTGATGATTGGCCTGTTATTTTAGTGCCTTCTGACATTTGTCTGGACATTGCTGCACCTTCTCCAGCTTCAGCCACAGCAGATACTCCTCCCTTGCTTGTAGTCGCAGCACCTTCTCTACTCATCGACTGTACCATTCCGGATGGAGCTCCGGTTGCACTTTTACCAGCTTCAGAAGGGGCAGGAGCCATACTCGCAGCTCCTTCTGACATTTGCCTTGACATCATTCCTTGTTGCTGTGATTGAGCTTCACTTCTTCCTCCCTCAGACTTGGTTGGACCCATGCTTGCAGCGCCCTCAGACATTTGCCTTGACATCATTCCTTGTTGCTGTGATTGAGCTTCACTTCTTCTTCCCTCAGACTTGGTTGGACCCATGCTTGCAGCGCCCTCAGACATTTGCCTTGACATCATTCCTGGTTGCTGTGATT
>JAQFYG010004556.1:0-10890 GCA_034694325.1 Entomobrya corticalis | reverse complement strand
AATATTCTGTCAGTAAATCAGCATTTCCGCTAATTCAAGGTTTTTCATAGATATTATGACAATTGTTTTTGCAAGCCCAGCCTGAACGTTTTTATACTTTTAAGTGGCATGTTTCATATATTCCTAGAATCCTTAAACCCTTGCCTTTAATACAGTAACAAATATTTATGGAAAGTTTTGTTACTCTGCGGATGCTGCAATGAAAGTCGATCGCACCGTACTAAAAATTGCCTGAAGCTTAGTGCGGTATACTGAAGTCTCCTGTAATTAATATCTTCTAGACACGAATTTTGAAAATGTTGGGTAACATTCCTCATATTCTAGTGTTGTTTCATGTATTGTTGGTTTTTTCTTTTGGCCTTGCTTAAAATGATATAACGTGGCTTTTTCTAAAAACACTTTAGCAGTTTTACGGAACTGGACAACACAAATTGCAAACTCTTGGTTCTTAGACCCTATCATTTTTGATGGGATCAAGGCGTGAACATGTTAAATCCAAATTTAGACTCAGAATCGTTTCAGCTTCAAAACGTGGTACAAAAAATTTAATTTGCTCATATGCAGATAAAACAGCGATCAAATGTCTAAAGGTTGCTTTATTTATGGTCACCCCTTTAATATTAAATAACTAATAATTAACTCTCCTAACAAATAAAATTTACGACAAACACCAATTTGTTTAGTCAATAAATACACTTACAACTTTACAGCTGCACTCAGTTTCTTCATAAATACTAAACGTATGTGGGTGTTTTCGATCTATGAATAATTTAAACAAAAGTGACTCAATCGAAATATGAAACGGCATTACATGATTCTAATTTCATATAACGTTATGTTTCAGACAAAACTATTTACCTTAAGTTTCCACAAACGTTTGATTCATTGATGTGGCGATTAGATCTTATATTAATATGATAAGACCCGTGGATTTTGAATATTGTGACCACATTTGAACCACAATATGTCAAAAAATGACAAATTATTTCGAACTTTTTTCACCTTTGGTGATCATAATTTTATTGATCTTTAATGTTATTAATTAATTAACCGTCTATAACAATGATATTCAGATTTTGGTTTATTATGATAAGATACCATAATAACATTCCATCAAATATGTACATAGGATTTTTTTTAAATTAAAAATAATCTTTAAAGGATGTGGTTCAAAAGCAAATTACATACTCGGAGCATCATAACAGTTAAACTTTCATTTTATGGAAGGCTAGTTTCAAATAGAAAATTGTAAATGAAAAATTCAATTTTTCTGCCAAGTGGTAGCAAAATCTCTAGCAATATGTAATCGATTGTCAAAAAAATACAAGTATTAAGCGGCGGTACAACATTACAATCACTTGTGTTTCACAAAAGTGCCACATAAAAATATTTATTTTGTTCTTCAATTTTTTTAGTAAGTAGTTTCTTCGTGCACAATCTTGAATTGCCCACATAACATATTGTGATCGAAATTTATTTTGGTTTAGCTGGTAGATAGTTAAATTCTACTATCTGTATTTTATCTCAATGTTGATCTATTGTTTAGTTGCAATCACGGGCTGAATGATCAATCTGTGACGTCAAACACAACGTTTAAGTAGTTAATTGTGCTCTAGGATTTGTTGGATTTTTTATGTTCGTCAGTCGGTCCATCTATAAAAGGCTTACTACTTTTATAACATGTTTACCCTTATACGGAAATATCTGCAATGTTCTGCAATACCCCTTAAAACTGCTCAGGATACGTTCAATATTATCTCAAAGAAAATAATAACGACGTTGATTCATACCTACATCAGATATTAGGCTTCAAATAATATTTATCCTATCCTATATGATCGTAAAGGCTGAACCTACGCTATCTTGATGGTTTTGTAGTTACGACAAAACATAAACGCCGGTAAAGTGACACAATTATTTACAATCGTTTTCAGTTTTCATGGATATCCAGCTTTGGAACTTTTAGTTTTTACAAGATGTTGTTTCAGATATAAAAGCTTCTTTGCCATTCACCTTTTATTTATTATACTTTCACAGTATAATTTGCGATTTCGCGGCATTATTTTGTTTTAAATGTTTTTAGATGACATGATACAAATAAAAGTGAAATCGCAGTAAGGAATTTTGAAATATTTAAAGTTGCACTTTGATTTTATTGATGATTAATGATAAATACAATAGTGAGGTCCCAAACCATGTAAAGTAAGATATAATTTCGGCAAGTGAGACGATCAGGTCGTGTTGGAAGTGAACGCGAATAATATAAGCGCCCGTCTTCTTGAGTTAACAGCACAACTATTGCTTCAGCCGACCATTTAATTTCTCAACAAGTACAGTATGTATGGTTAATAACTATTTTAATATAAAGTGCAAATATTTTTAATAAAAAAGTGAACTGTGTTCTTATTGTTATTATTGTTAAAAGTTGTAATTTGTGTATTTAATTAATATTTTTCTAAATCTTAGGACAGGTTGATTAGACCAGTCTATAACTATCACTACAAATTTATTACAGAATTAACATATATTATCTTGACCCTAAGCGATTCTGTAGTGTCTCGCAAATATTTTAAGTCCGATTCATTGTATTGCTGATATTTACTTTTATTTGATTTTCCAGCATTTTAGGGATGAAGACATCATCTTTGATTTGATTACAGAGTAGAAGCCCAAAACATGCAATAAGCGGCGCTCCCGTCTGCCTTAAAAAAATAGGTACTGTTCGTTTCCAAATTTTCCGAAGTAACTAGATTTTTGTGATATTTTCGTAAAATATTTTAACAATTTCACATATCGTGTAAATGTCACAATAGAATAATAAATAGATAAGCTCATGACATCATTATTCGTCAGCCAAAATCAACAACTAATTTAAACGATTCAGGAAAAGTCCAAATAAGGAATTGAATTCCATTTTCTTCCCTACAAACGTCGTGGTTTAAAATGTACTCTTTTAAATCCAAAATTTACAAGTCTTTTTTCTTTTACTTTATCAAATCCGTAATATTTTGGTAATTAGTATTTAAATTTCCCAAGCCTTAGCCAATATTTTATTTCGGCAAATTCTAAGCAAATATTTAAAAAACGTTTACTGATCTACTTCCAAATTTTCGAATATGAACATAAACAAAACTCAATTATAGTGACTTATTACATGAAGGCTTCTTATTGGTATTCTTTCACCAAATACAGTTCAATCTTGAATGTCGTGCTTGTAGCTTACATTCAGAAAGCTTTTGATTTTGTTTTGAATTTTGATTTTTTACTGAAAATCTAGTTTGCATCAACAAAATACTCGCGTACACGTTAGTAGGCTTTCTTAAATTAAATAAAATTTTAGAGGTAATAATTCGTTAGGTAAAAATATAAATAAAATTTTGTAAATAAAAATTTATGTAATTGTTGCATAAACACTAAAATAAAAAAACTTATATAGGCTACCAATTAGAAACAGACAGAAAGACCAATTATGTTTTGTAATATTCATGATTTTATACTCAAAAGAACATGCATTTTTAAACCTATTATATCTCCATATAAATTTATGGTCAAAAACATTATAAAAGGAGTTACATCATAAATGTATCTTAAACTATTCGGCCTTAAATTGTCTATTTCAGACTTACGGACGTCTACAATGGTTCCGCTGGTATTATGAAGCATTGCATTAGACTGTAATAACGTAGACAGTTAGTTCGTATGATTTTTGGGGAGCGAGAAAACAATTCTTTGGAGGATAGCAAATAAATAAACGATTAAATTTTTATTAGTAATTCTCAATACAAAGAGTGTTTTATTTTGCCAATATATTATTTAGTGCTCTGCTCACTCGAACAATCACAAATCATAAACAATTACTTTGTAAAAACACGCCAATGATCCATAAACAATCCACGGTGGATTATTAAATAACTTTATGCCCTAAAGTCAAAAGTATCATTTCCTTCACAAAAAGTGTAGTTGTAAATAATATTTATTGTTTATTATTTGGAATTGCAAAACATACGAGCATTTTAAATGACAAAAAGAATAAAACGTTTTTCAAATGGCAAATAAAACATAATATCTCTTTTGCATTCATGCTGACGCTACTGTTCATTTGACAAGAAATATTTATGAATACAAATCTCAATATGCTTAAATTATTGAGAGAACAAGCATTAAAATAAAAATTTTAGCTTTTCATGTTAATTTGTAAAATCAAACAGCAATACAAACACAGAAGTTGGAATTATATATATTTGTTATATCGTCTACTATATTAACAGCGCAATATATCTTTTCGATTCAAAAAACACAATTGTATTCTAAAACATACATAAAACGGCGTTGCAAAGCAGCATTTAGCTCTGCTTTTTACAAGTTCAGGCATATCTACGAATAGAGAAGTATTAAGTGAAATGATGGATCATGTCCCGGAAAAGTTTTAAAACCATAAAGTTTCGGACATGTTAATATTTTAACAATTGAAAATTTTGTTTCTATGTAATCAACAATCAGTAAAGATACTCAATAAAATTATTTTAGAAAATTGAATTTTATCAGTAAATGAAAGTGATGGTGGGACCAACTTTTTATGTTCTCTGTTAATAATTTTTTATATTCAAAATCTCACTTTTCCGGACAAAATTTAATCTATAACCACCTCTTATTTTCAGAGATATTTATACCGACTTACATTAAATACCATATTTACCCTTTTAATTCCTCTCCCTCGAATACTACCCCACCTACAATTTTTCAAGGTCTAAGGCCAAAAATAGCGTAATTCCCCACAATTCCGACAGTTACTGATGGCCTAAAAAAATTTACTTCACTTTTTTCAAATATCTGCGAATTTCTCTTTAAAATAATGGAATACTTTTGTGTGAACTTTCAATTTCACTAAATTTGTATACTTCCACACTATTAGAACAGTACCCCACCTCCATTACCTCCCCATCTAAAAACCTCGAATTTTCGTAATTCCCAAGTAGAATTAAAAGAGTATAAACGGTATTCATGTAGTTTTAAATCAAGTTCTTCCAGCGCTGTATCGTGCAAGGTGCAGGTAAAAATGAATATATTTATTTTTTTCGAATTTTAAAAATTAAAATTAGCTTTTTTTGTTTGTGCAATCTTCAATTGCCCACATATCATTTGAGACCGGAAATGACTATGGTATTTATTTTAGTTAGTTTAGTATAAAGATTCCTATATGTTCTCATATTAACTAACCACTTCATTTGCTAACAATCACGTCCAAATTGTGGGGAGATATTTATGAAGATATTTTGTAACCTTACCTGCAATGATATATTAACCGGCGTTACAAACAATTTTTACTTCTGCTTCTACAAAGTTCTAATCAAATATGATAAATAAAAAAAATCTTATTATTCATCTTTAAAACTTTCGACTCCTTCTCACTTATTATGTAAATGGCCCCCTATGATATTGTGAACAACAAAAACCGTTTGCCGTTGCAGAAGCTGACTATCGTGTTTCTCAATAACAAGAGATATTCGCAGTAAAAAATATATATTTGATTAATATTTAAATAATCTGTTTTTACAAAGTTAAAAATGCTTTGGTTGTTAAAAAATATTATTTGTGTATTCACTATCTAATTTTCGTATGCAGTCATATTTATAGGTTGATAGTATAACTATATTGTGGTGCATTATCGTAACTGCTTGATATTTTGCAAAAATACCATACAACTTTCTCTCGTTCTTCGAGACTATAATATATTTGAGATGGCGGATGTACACCACAATGTGCCGGTGGAAAATTGTAAAATGCATTTGATTTCAAAACGGCTTTACTACTTGTCTTATATATATAAAATTTTTAATTGTATTGATAGAAATCAAAATATTTTCAAATGAAATGGAACAAACCTAAACTAAAACTACAGACTGGTTGCTACTTAGGACCAGCATTCTACATCAGACTATAAAAACGTATAACATTAAAGTTGATATTGTCCATATCTGCTAGCAACTACTTCAATGGTGACTAATAAAAATGAATAATAGGTAATTAGATATTTATTACTTATAACGAATAAAATTTTATTTTTATGATCTTTCACAATTATGTAGTGCTATATAAATGTTAACACCTTCATATTATGTTAATGATTTGCACGAGTCTTTGAACGTAGGAATAAAGTTTATATTTGAGGGGTTTTGAATTGCAGAAAAACAATTGACTGTGAAATTTCGTGGAAAAAAAATTCATTATTTTCTTGCTTATAGTTTACTTGGTTATAAGATGTTTTGTGAGAATAATTGCGGTTATTGTTTTGAGTGGATAGATGGGAACTAACATTTTCCTCAAATCTGTAAAGAATATTAAAGCCATACCATTCTTTTCGTGAGCTTCCCGCAGTCATTAACCTGTGGTAGAAACCTTTTGATTATTTACTCCCTCAAACCCCTAATATTTATTAAATCGTAATGAATAAAAACGACAAAAATATTTACTTTCGGTTTCCACGTATTCCCAAACAATTTGGTTGTTTGTGCATTTGTCTAAAACTTATCTGCAATCCCATTTGTCAAGTAAATATCAGAAAAATGCCTTTCAATCCTGTTACCAGAATACTTTTCCAACCAACTACAACCAAAACGCAATTAAATTTTAAAAGAGTTTTATGAAAATGTAAGTATAGTTAAAAGCAGAGGTCATTTTGTTCTGGTTGCTTTAAAATATAATTTGTTTATTTTATTTTCATGTTTCTACTAATCTCGGATATATTTTTATGAAAGCTTATAAAATTGTTACGTTAATATATAATGAAAATGTAGAACTATTTTGACAATTTATCAATGTTTTATTTATTCTACCACGGCCAAGATAACCTATAAGCATCTAGCCCAGGAAGTGACTTTCAGACTTCGATATATATAATAAACGGCGTTATAACGTCACACAAGGTTTCCGTTTTTACGAAGTTCTAAGCCAATATAATAAAATGTTTACTGATTCTCTTCCAGACTTAAAATTAAAAACGAAAACGAAACTAAATTTGAGTGAATGTTTACATGAAAGATCCTATCTGTCTTTTTTCCAATTCCGGCCGAGCCTGTAAGTTAGTCGAGTAGTTGATATTCAAAATTTACGCAAAATTTTGAACCGTTTTTTGGCGTTTTGTGTGAACAGACGACATCTTGACATTAATATTTACCATTATCCTCCTCAAAAAGAATAAGTACAAGAAACTGTTTTAATGAAAGTTTTATTATTATTTATTATTATTTATTAAAGTAAACTGTGCTTTGATTGTTACAAAATATAATTTGTGTACTTATTTAATACTCTTACAAATCTACGTAATTTTATCATGTAATAAATTCCGTTAATTACTTAATCCCACCAAATTAATACTGTAATCTATTATTATAAATAAATTGCTATTTCGCAAAAATTCCAGGATCCGTAAAGTTAAATTTTAAAAAATTCTCGATTATTTAAAACTGCACGTGTTGTGTTTTACTATCATTGTAACGAATTATTCCTTTAAGGATTTTAATTGTTTGTAATTCAGTCCTTTTAAGACCAAAGATCTTTTAATTGCTAATGTTTTAATTATACTTTTATGTTTTTAATGCCAAAAAGTTAGATTAAGTCCAATTTTAAAGCAGCAATCGTTGTATAAATTCCAAAATTTGAAAAAATATCAAACATGAATCAAAATATTTGCTTATTTGCTGTAATGCTAGATTTGCTCTAAACTTGAAGTTATCTAAATTATACTGTGACCGCTATTTAGTGTTGTTTCTAACAAATAAACCGTCAGGATTGAGTGATATTTTCATTTTATTTGCGACAACAATCATATAGAAATACAATCTATCATTTTATAACAGTATCTTAACATGTAAAACATGTAGTAAACGGCTTTAAGACCTTACAGTTACTTTCGTTCTGACAAACTCCCAAATAAATAGAAAATACAAAAATATTTACTCTATGGCTGACCCACACACACCCGCTTCCCCCACATTACTACAAACTACGCCCATAGTATTTTTACTGGAAGTGATTTTGTTGTTTCTTACAAATGTTTTAGTTTGTTTTGTCATATTGTTGAACATTTATTATAATTTAATGTTCCTACAAAGTAGGGTGAATTAACAACCTGTCGTCTTGAATGTACAGTAGAAGTCCCAAACATGTAATAAACGGCATTACGGTCACATTTACAAATTATAGTAAGTACAGTAAGAAGTAAAAATATTTTTTACAGTAAATACATAAAGCAATACTAATTTGAAGACAATTTTATTTACCATAATTGTATTGACAATTTGCTAATCTTATCCAAAGAGCTATCAAAATCTTATAAGAAAAGAAGAAATTCATACGATTTGAATTTGTCAAATAATTTGCTCCATTTAATATCGGAAACTTTATAAACAGGAAACTTGATTGGTATTCACTTGTTATTTTTTGTAAATATTTGGTTTCAATTCGTACTTGTTCTGATTATAAATCGCTTCATTGAATAATAATTACAAACAGAAATGAAGAAACATTACTATATTTTGTTGTACGATAAACACAAGTTTGACAAAGTCAACACAGGAAACTCCATTTATTAAAAAACTTCAAACGAATTTTAACCCTGCTATTATTACGGAAAAAAATAAAGGAGAAGTAGAAATTTTTACGCGATAAAGCTCTAAAGCAAACCTAAATTTTTTTGTATGATAATTTCTTATAATTGCACCTACCATTTCATGTGTCATTGGTATTTACAAAAGTTTATATTGAAATATCAAAGTACATCAATGCCCAACACCCATAGTAAATACAGCTAAATGGAACATCAGGTTGGGTATTAACGAGGAAAATTCTAAAAGCTGAATAAATTCATTCTGTTCATAAAGATTCAAGATGCAAAAATCCGAGTTTTTGCATGTTTTCAACTTTTTGTGTAAAAGATGTAAAACATTAAATTTTTATTGTTTTTTAACTAGTTTAGTTTATATTTATACAATTTATAAAACAATTTCCGCGGCTTTTTACATTATTCCATGGAATTCATTTATTTTCAGCTCCTTGAAACTTGAAGTGATTAAATACCTGAAGTATTTCCTATACATTTATACAAATCTACAGAAATTATTTAATTGCTTGTCATTTGTGCACAAAATTTCCCTAAGCTTCATATTTAAACTGTAAATCTTTTCTGTTTTCTGTTTCGATTATTTTAACTTCAAAACTCGTCAGCCTATACAAAATTAAAACCGGCGTTACAAAGTAACAATTTATTTTTGTTGCAAAAGCTGTTTATCACTTCTATCCTCAATAATAATAATACCCCTCAATTACTGATATATTTGTTAACTAAAATATTTTAAACAATTTACCGTTAACTGTGTTTTTGTAAAAACTAGTAAATAAATATAGTAAACGAACAAATAAACGAAACCAACAAAGTGAAGTTTGCTTTGATTGTTAAAAGTTGTGTATTAATTTATTACTCCTAAAAATCAACGTAGTTTTATCATGTTATCAAATCATATCATGTCTGGCTGATCGTGAGTGCGGCCATCAACGTCCATATGAACTGTGCTTTGCCTTATCTGCTGTGACCTTATCTCGACTGAAAATGTTTGGATTATGATTTCATTCATGTTTACTTAAGTCACATTTTGTTGAAACTTTTGCTACACCATAATACTTTGACACTGCAGTAATCGGTTGTCATTAAAATGACAGTAAGCAAAAATATTTTGGAATTTGTCAATAAATTCATGAACACAATCCAACTGCTTCTTCATCATAATATTTATTTATTTGTTCGTTTATGAAATTATTTAAGTAATTAATTTAATTAAATTTATAGAATTTTAAATTATTAACAAATAATTTAACATGACCAAGTCACAGCTTGGATGAACATATAGATGTTCATTCCTCTTAGTTTCATCCAGTTTTACACAGTTTAGTTGAAAATATTTGGTATAAATATCTCCGCACAAATATCACGAGCTCCCAACCGGAGCACTATTAAATAATATTTCGACCGAAAATGACCAGTTGTTATTTACAAGGAAATATCTTATTTATTACAATTTAAAGTTGTTGCCTATATTGACCATTTTGTTTCATTTGCAGCCTTACTTCAGTGCGAATTGTCAATCTATTATGCTGCTAGTATATACCAGACCAAAATCGTCAATACACGACGTAATGATGACACACAAAAAAATAAAATTTAAATAAAAATAAATAAAATCCAGAAAAACAGAAAAGAAAAACTGGCAAAATGTTTACCATTCGTTTTAAATTTTTTCCGTACTTTTTTAAGTAGTAGACAGAAAAGACGTCAAGCTGGTATCTTGGATATGTGGATAAGGGAATACTAAATATAAACAATGCACTTGTATTAACAAGATAAAAGATACCGTCACTAAGAGAAAAATAGCGATTAAAAGCTACTTAAGTTTTCCCTTAATATCAAAAAAACATACAAATCATTCAGTTGCTTACATTAACATTTAAACTCAAGTACTAAAAATTCTGCTTAGATAGGTACGCCATAAACTTTTGTTCCTTATCTTTTTATTTATTATGTTTACATGTCTATGTGGTCACTCAGTAAATCCGTTACTAACTTTCTGCAAATTTCTTAAGATAAAACACTGTATTCAGGAGCCTACAAGAGGAAAATATATTTTAGACCTTATTTTTGTATGACAGGAAAGCAACATAGGTCATGTAAAGGTATTTGACGCAAATATAGCTTACCATTTTTTAACACAGATTACTTATAAATATGATAATACAAAAAAGCCAACCCAAACAGTAAATCGTCGACAATTTACAACAAAAAATATTTCCAAATTCATTAATACGTTGAATGTAAGTCCGCTTATCTTATTGAATGACTTT
>JAQFYG010004555.1:0-10891 GCA_034694325.1 Entomobrya corticalis | reverse complement strand
CAACCCCTTTACTCATTTTACTCCAACCAGGAAAAAATTGTAACGGCACCCGTGACGTTATTACTCACGACTGTTGGGCTGGAAGAACCAGAAGCACCACCCTTAAAAAGGCAGAAATTCGTCACGACTTAGTTAGGGCAGGAGAGCAACGCTCCATAATTGGACAACAAGGAAAAACGAGAGAAAATCATGAAATGAGCATTAATATTTTTTGAATTGCTTTCTCCTTCTTCTTCTTCTAGCCAAACGAAAACAACAGATTCAAATTTTGCGTTTTCTTCCAAATAAACTCCAAAGCACTCATTTTTAAGCTGCTCTAAACATCTAAACTATTTCTCCATCAAACTATTACTCATGTTTATTATGATGACGATGACGACAACGAGCTCTTCATCAGCAGAGGTAACAGAACAAATATGTATACCACCACCACCACCACCTATACCTCCTGTCGCCTGCATACAACTATAGAAAGCCTTCTCCAGAAAACCACCACCTCCAAAAACCTCCAGTCAAGTAGCTTCTTGCTGTTCTTGTTGTCGTTGTTATAAACCCTGTCTGTGTACCTGTGTGTCGTTGTCGCTTTCTCGTGTCGTCCAAGAATGTAAGTGTCGCGTGTGCTATATATTTAATCTAGCTTCTGTGGTTTTCCCTATAAAATAAAATATTTTATGTCAATTTGATAATCATAAATCATAAACCCCTTTCTCAATCTCCAAAAACACAACCAGAACATTAAAAAAATGTAATGGAAATTCAATAAAGAATAAGCTCAAATCATCTTCCTTTCCTACTTCCGGTATTACTAGACACTCAACACCAAACAACTAAGTCGTATTGGAAGTAGTTGCAGTAGCAGTGGTTGTTCTACCAGCCGGACAACAGCGACTGGGGCCATTAGCAGTAGTGGAAGTGGAGGTGCAACACCCACTCCAAGTAGCAGTTGTAGTACTAGCAGAAGTAATAAGTCTGTTTTACTTATTCCACCGAGTAATAATAATCATCATCACCACCATCATCATCACAGTGATCATCATAATCACACTGGTCACCATCATCATCACCACCATCACCGTCATCCAAAAGCCATGACAGAACGATGGTTTCTTTGCTCATCGACAGCGAGAACGGAAGCCAGATTATTGGCATTGCTGGACCTGGTACGGTTTATTACATAATAGTAAAATAGTAAATAGCTAAAACAATTTCATATTTATTCCATTTTTTATAAGAAATGGGAATTCTGGATCTAGAGTTCCTTAGGAATGTCAGAACTCTAGATCCAGAACACTGAACTGAATCGACCTTGACTTCGTTCACTGAATTCGAATGTCTTGTTTTCCCCCAGATTTCATCTATTGCGTACCTGATCATTTTCGGCCTTCTCACATATGCTATATTTGAGCACCCGGAGCTTGTGAGGAGATATCTGGACGAAGTGCCAGAAAATCAAGATATTGCCAGATTACTCACTTATGGAAGTAAGTATCAAATATATATTGGCAGAAACAAAGGCAAACCGGAAATATATTGAACAGTTACATCATCATGATTACTTTGTTTCAGACGCCAAGAAAGCATTTTTTCTATCGGTACTCATCTTACGACCTGCAGCATCCCTATTCATTGCAATACTACTTTTCATTGGAGCACAAAAAGTAATGAAATCTCAAAACTAATTAGTACCTTTTAAAATACCATCTCTAGAGGTTAGGCACTAGTATTTCCTAATACTTTAAATACTTATTTTTAACAGAGAAATTACAGTATCGTGAGGTTATGCTTCGTCATCTCCATCGTTTACATAACTGTCGACATGATCCTCTTCATCCCAAAAACGATATACACTCAAAATGGAAAGATCTACGTGATAACTTATCTTTTCAACGTTGTTTACATGCTCTACGAGCTCTGGGTCACCTACGAACTCAAAAAGGAAGTCAAGGAGTGGCACGAGAAACATGACGATGCGGATGCCGAGCCAGAGACTGAGGATACTACTGTCGTCGGCGAAGGAGAATCTGCCGCCGGAGATGAATAATAAAATATAAACCTATCTAATAATTTTAAGAAATCAGTACAGACGTCCCCAAACAACAAAATTGAAATGTTGCAAATTGCAAACCTTGTACAAAACTCGATATTTCAGAGAACGACAGAACAAAACTATCTTCTTTCTACAGAGAATTGAAACTCATAACTCAACTGTTATGCTTAGCACGTAGCAGATCCAAAAACTTAAAATTATTTGTGTATTTCTCTTCTTCCTTCTCTCCTTCCTATCTTTTTTACCTTCTCCGGAGACCTAGGGCCTAGCGTGAATAGAGATAACAACCTTTTTAAAATTGTAGCTGTTGTTTGTACCTTAAAATTATTGCGTAAAGTCGATAAAAATTATCTTAATCTACGAGTACAATCTTTGTTATTTGTTATATCATAAAATTACTGTTATATGTAATACGTACTGTTAAATATTTTTATAAAAGAATAGATAAAAATATGAACTGTATTTCTTTAAAAAATTCATTACAATCAAATTATTACTGTTCACAATGTCTTACCGTAGACGACGTTCCACATTCCACAATTCTTATCAGAGTTCCATTCGGCAGCGCATTTATTATCTGTGGCGTTTTCACTTTCTGTCCTTGATTTCCCAATCCAAGTTGTCCAAAGTGATTGCAGCCCGCTGTTAACACTCGGCCAAAGCATGTGAGGAATGCGGTGTGTGAGTGGCCGGCAGCAACGGAAACTATTTTCTCCTGGAAAACCGAATCAGAACAGAAGATTGCATTGAAAATCAATAATAATTACTTACAGGACAGAGGACAAGGTCATTTTTTATGTTCATGATAATGTAAAAATTATTTCCGCACCTTGATATTCACCAATTGAGGATAATACGAGTTTTCCACCCGTCCAGTTCCTAACTGTCCATGTACACCCCATCCCCAACTCCACACCCTATTCAAATGGTCCACGGCTACGGTATGATAGCTGCCTGCAGCCACACAAGTAAATATCACATCGGCCATTTCCAGCGGCACAGGTCTCGCCACCCATAGCGTTTCCGTTCCAAGACCCAATTGGCCAAAATTATTCTGTCCCCAGACAAGAAGTGTGCCTACGGTGGTCAACGCCACAGAATGATTGGCCCCTGCACACACACTCTCCACATGAAGTTTCAGCACTGGAGCAAGACTAACTGGAGTCGGGGAATGATACTGGTATTTCTCCTTCTCAGGAACATTCTGAGTTGCAGTTCCTCCTCCGCCTCCTGGAACCACACCAAGCTTCCCGAATTTATTCTCGCCCCATGCAAAGATTCTCCCATTTCTTACACACAACACGTGCGACATACTGGCTGACAATGTTTTCTGGAAGGTAAACGACAGCATTAAAGTGGCAACCATGTTTGTCTTGTGATTTTGAATTTCCATCCGTTGGATCTGTCTTGCATCGCTCTTGAACACATAAAGAGGGAACGGCTCAACAACTTCTTTCCGTCGTAAAACTTCCAACAGTACAATCACAAATAGCTCGACGTAGTCATCCAGCATTATTCTTGGCACGTCCATAGTCGCATAGTTGATGGTATCCGCTGTATCCGATATCTCTGTGAATATCTTCCTCTGAAGTTCTCTTCTCCATGGAAGAAGTACCCACAAAAGCCTTTTCAGTACTCTCAAATTCACCAAATCTACATGAGTCTTCACAATTTCCCGAAACCATACGAAAGTTAATGGATGAGCACTGTAAAGGGCGAGCCAGTCTTTTGTCATAAGCTTCCAAATGAGATTTTTCTTTAGACACTCCACCAACTTTTCTTCCTCCATTTGATGAAGTCCATGAAGAATATCAGGATAGCAAAGTCTTGTTATTCCGAGAAGCTTGAGACCCCAGAGAAGATCCGGTTCAGAGAGCCATTCTGAAGCACGTCTTGACGAGAACCAGATGTTACCAGTGATCATTTTTTGAACCAGTGCTCCTGGATTCCTGGGCATGTCTTTGGAACGTACTTGACTATATCTGAGAAACTGTTCAATTCTTCCTAGCATTGCCAGGTCAGACATGACTTGCTTATCTTGAAATCCTCCATACAATTTTGTCTTTTCCTGATCCACGAGCTCGAAAAAGAATAACATCGCTGGCATCAACCCTTTGCTTCCAAACTTGGCACTAATTTGCGCGTATGTCAGACCAGCCAATTTGTAGTATAAAATACTCTTGGAAAACTTTCCTTCGTCTGCTTTCACATCACCTGCAATTGCACAGACTTGACTTTTGCTGACATTTAGTGCGTTACAAATTGCTTCTAGCATTCCTGCACTGGTCTCTCGAAGTAGCAGACTGACACAGGTGTTGACAGGATCCTTTCTTAGGGTTAGCTCATAAATCCCATCTTCAGCAATAATGAACACAGAACAAGAAGAGTCGGGGGATTCGCCCATTGTCTCGATTGAAAGGATGTGGGGGAGGAATGGGATCACAGCAATATCTTTTAACTGTAATCAAAACAAAATTAATTCTTAAAATCCATGCAACGGTTCAAAATATTTTTTTACGTATTTACTACAAAAAACAGGTGGTTTAAATAAGGCTTCGTCTTACCGAATTATTATGGATTAATGATACTCGCAAATGTTTTGAAATGTAATCCACACAGTAGTAGAGCCTATTGACCACAAACACGTTTGTTATATAAGAAGCTACAAAAACGGAAGAAACTTGGCGGAAATCGTCATCAAATATCTGAAAATTTAGAGACAGAATGTATAATGTATTATTCTGTATAATAAATTCAGGGATACATTTATATAGTTTACTTGTTTTAAAAATCTCACATCTAATTTGTTAACAGCATGTCGCGCAAACTGAGATCGCCCTTTCACTTTTCTTAGTTCGCCACGGCATTGAAACTCTTCCAAGCTTTGAAATTTGACTGGTGCAGACCCCGATCCGGTAGTGACTGGTGCAGGTGTAAACTTGCCATCTGATGAAGACGTCGAACCATGATGGTGCTGATGTTGCTGGTACTGTTGTGAAGGCATAGCTGTAGTCGTTTGCGTTCCACCAGCGTTGCCCCCACTCATTGTTATTGTAACATTCGGAGGATTTCCTGAGGAAGCACTAGTAGTTCCTGTTGAAGCACCACCAGCTGGCCCACTTGCTGACTGTACTGCTTGCGAATCCTGTTTTGATCTTTTGCTACTGAAGAAATGAAGCTTGTCATCTGAGAGTCGTGACATGAGGTTATCCTTAGCTTTACGAAAAATAGACTTTTTCTGTTGAGATTCATTTTGTTGAGAAGGGAGATCCAAATCGTCCAGAACGGTGTACACATTCTGTCCAGTTTCGAGACAGACGAGAGCGCATGTGAGACCCACTTTGTTTTGAAACAGTTCAACACGAAGGATGTTGGTGGTGAATGAGACGTTAACGGGAGTGGAGGAGCCGCTGATAATGGCAAGGTTCCCGTGTGAGCCAACACAAAGAAGGATTTTATGACTATCTTGGTTCCATACGAGAATTTGAACAATCTGTGATTCGATTAAAGAGTAAATAATTTCGTTTTTAAGTCGGAAAACAAATAATATTTATTTTCATGAAATGAAAACCAAAGCTAATAATAGAATTAACTCACTTTATGAAGTAAGCGATAGAGTGTAGTAAGATCTGAATCGCGTTGATCAGATAAAACTCGTAACGCTTTCAATTCAATCACATTACCATCCAGTGCTGTAAAATAAAAATCAATAAAAATTCTTACACTAAATGATTTGAGTTAAAATTTAAGCATGTTTATGATTAAAAAAGCACATACTTCCAATATATAAAGTGCCTTCATCATCAAATGACAGTGCAGTTATCCGTTTCAGTGGATCTTGGAACCAAGGCACACGCTTCATGCACCACGTCTGTGAACCTGCTTCATCCAACCCTGTCGACCAGTGATGATCGCTAAGAAGCAAAAGATCTTCAGACCTAGCGAATAAAAAAATTATTTAAGTTAAATGGAATGGAGGCAAAAAGTTAGTTTTAGGGCAATAATAATTAACACTGCAATATACATTAAGTTTACTTATAATTTCTTACTTTTTAAGCGAAATAGCAAAACAATTAATTTCTCCCATAGAAAACTTTGCAAATTCTTGGACCAACTCTCTGCTAGGAAGCTCTAATCTGACACCAATACGAAACAATTCTTGATTATATGATAAAGGTATTGGTACTGGTCCTCCAATCCCTCCTGCTGAACTACTATAAGAAGGTGGTTGCTGACCACCTCCCCCCGCTCCGCCACTTCCAGCACGATCGGTAGAATCGCCCGCAGAAACAGGTGGTGGTTGTGCACCACCAGCTCCTCCCACTCCAACAACTTCAGCACCATCACCTTTTCCTAAAGATGTATTCAACGAGCTAGAGTTTGTGGAGTCTCCCATTTTCCCACTACTGCTTCCTGCTTCCTATTGTCATCAACAACAAAATATTAGATATTAAGATATTACACGTTCTCCTGCTATTTATCGACTCAAATCAAATCTAAAATAATACTTAATAAAAAATTAGAACAGTTAAAATGTTTTAATTTACCAGCAAATAATGTTTCCTCCGTCACAGTCCGTCACTTTCAATGGAAAAGAGACGGCTGAAGAAATGCTGCCTGAATTTGTCGTAACGAGAGAGCCACTCCATTTGTTTCTTTGGCATAAATTTTAAGTGCTTTCCCCTCAGAACAGTATAAAGTTGAAGATCAACTTTCACTTAAATAACGATTCCACCACCAGTACCACTGACCTGCAACAATCAATAAAGCATACAAGACATCAGCAATCAGCACATACCATACCGCACAAACAATTGACAATACTTAATTTACAATCAATAAATTCTTTAAATTCCCAAAAAAATACCGAGAATGGCCCAGGATATACCTTACGTTTTTCTGTCTCCTCTTTTAAGTTAACCTAACTCCAATTAAATTTAAGATACCGCTCCCACCGCGTGACTTTTGTGACGACACCAGTTGACTGTTTCGGTATTTCCTTTAGCCCCAGCACTTCAATTTCAATTACATTATGGTTTCTAATTTACTAATGATAAGCAAAACTGACTGTTTACAATTACTCCAATTAATTAGTTTACCTAACTGTCCATTAAAATTGTATTTATATTTACAAAAGAGTCTCCCCAGCTCCAATTTAGTCCAGCAGTTTGCAATACATTATCACAAACTCCAGCAGACTCACGTCCGTCGTCACGTCACATCATCTCCGCACCACATGAATTAATTCTTCATGCATGCACGAGTGCATAGTGCATTTACCAAAACAGAGATTTCTCTCTTGTTTTCCTTTTTTCCTCAAATTCCTATCCTCTTGATACAGAGTCTAGCTAAGAAAATGGACGTTTCAAATTTCGTGCAAAACCAAAAAATGGAACTTGGGGCACTCTGAACTCCTAGTGCGTATAAATTTGACTTTGTTTACAGAATGGTACGGGTGCACATGAAACAAAACAAAAACAAAAGTGTTCAAGGCGAAAGCAGCCTCAGCTGCTACATCACTGCCATTCTGCCGCTTGCCAAGTGTCAATGCACTTTAATTAAATTTAAATACGTTTAAACGGTTTTTAACCGTTCATTCTGTGAGTGATTATGGAGGAAAATGAATCTTGTGTTTTGTGTTTAGATGTAGTTAAGCGTATTAGTTCGAGTTCTACTGCTAAAGTAAAGAGAAAGTCACTGAAAAGTGGGAGTAACATTGGTCAGCTATATGGTAGTGACCTTGTTGAAAATGAGGTGGCAGTTGTGTTTATTGTTCGGAAACTTCTTTCCATTCCATCACACAAGTGTGAAGAACTACTGGAAACGTTTGGAAATCCATCTAGTTGGGTGATCACTTGTGATAAATGCTCGCAGTTAATTAGTGATGCCAGGAAGGTTCTTGAGAGGATTAAGGCTTTGGAGAAAGATTTGGAACGGAAAAGGGAGGAAATTAAAGAGAAAGTTATCTCTTCGAGTCAAGATGAATGTTCGGTGAGAAGGAGGAAGGTCAAAATAATTAGTGAGGCGGCGGCAGCTATTCGTAATGCGTTTATATTACAGACAGGTAAAATATAATGGACATGGATATAAAACTTACTGAAAAATTAACGGTAGGTAATTTAATGGTTGGAATTTCCAAATTTAAATTTTTTTGTTTTGGTTTTAGCTGCTTCCACAATTAGAGGAAATAGAATGGCAACCTTTCCAAAGTCTCCACCTGTCGTCGTTCCTCCTGAAGAACAAGTTAAACAAGAGCTTCCAGATCCAGATTATTTTCCAGATGATGATAATAATTATGATGATGATGGGGATGCCATCCTGTCCGGAGATGATGATGTGGAAGTGAATGATGGTCCAACAAATGATGAGGCTGTTGAGCACAATGATTCAAGGTGAGAATTCGATGCTGTCAAAAATGAAGGCAATTTAGTTTAAAAAGCTAGTAAAGTAAACAACAGTATTTTTAGTACTTAACTATAACTATTTCTTGTTCTCTTGTAGCAGTGATGTCGAGATTACAACAAAGGCTAAAATTGGTGGGATCGTTCAAAGCCTTAATCTTAAGCGTAACATAAACAGAATTAAGAGTAGATTATCCAAGAAAACCGGAACCACTAAGAGAGGAAACAGGAAATTTAAACCTCAGGAAGGCGAATCTGTGTTCAAATGTCATCTTTGTACTGACTGTAAGCTTAATTAGATAGGCCCTTCTTTAGTTTTAATCAATGTCATAATAACTTCAGTTCGTAAAAAACAATTCAAAATCATGGTAAATTTTTTTTGTGTTTACAGATTTCAAAACCAAGGTTTATCTGCATAAACATCTGAACATGAGTCATTCAGTTTTCAAGTATAATCGCATTACCTGCCCGGAAGAGTTTAAAGCACGGAGCTGCAGACGCTGTCGTATTCGTTTCCGAACTTGGGAAACCTTTAGAGACCATTGCGTTAATGTACATTCTATGCTTGAGTGCCCTCATTGTCCACGACTGTTCTCAAGATTCAATCAATTTAAGGGTCACGTGACGTGCGTACATAATGGGGATGTTTCCAATTACAGAAGCAGAGAAGTTTCCGCTGCGTTAGAAAAGGATATGAAAATTATATTTGTTGGAGACGTACAACTCTTTCAATGCATTCATTGCAATTATTGTGAGATGTATTTTACTTATTATTGTCTAAATTGAGAATTTTATTTTTTCTTGATTTAAATTGATAACTTCTTGGTGTTTCGCATAATTGTAGGCAGCAAGACAAAGACTCTCCTCAATAACCATATGTACAAAGTGCATCGAAACAAGTACTTTAAAGATGATACCAAAGCCACTCTAACCTGCGAAAAATGTTTCGGCACTGGAACTGATCTCAAATTTTCATCACTAGACGAGTTAAATAATCATAAAATCACAGCCCATGAAATGGTAAAATGTGAAGAATGCTCTACTTTGTGCATTGGGATTGGTTATCTGGAAAATCATGTAAAAGCTTATCACAGTGCTGAAACGGCCGACCCTATGTACTGGATACGTCGAAATAGTTCTATTCAAAAGAAGAGGGAATTGTCGTCCACAGTTATTGTAGGAGATGGAGGAAAGAAAATTTCCCAATGCAAATTTTGCAACGAAACGTTCGAGAGACGTTCACAGTTAACCACTCATAATTTAAAAGAACATCCCGAGGAGATGTTCAAGTGCGACAAATGTCCAGAACTGTTTGATATTTTGAATCATCTTTATTCTCACAAGACGAAAGTTCATAGTGAACCAGATAATCCGTATAAATGTCCTCTATGTGACTACAGTAAGATTTTGCTTAAGATTTGTTAAAATTGAAACTTAAAAATAATGCTTAGGTTAGTTGTATTTGGCCAAATCTATGATTTCAATCATATTTATATTTGTATTATTGTATTTTTAATAGCGCATCTTCACTACAGCCAGGTTCACGGTCACCGTAAACGAGTCCATGAACAACGAACCAGAGTTGTTTGCGAGATATGCAGTGACACTTTTGCTACAGAGAAATATCTTCGATCCCATAAAGCTCAAAAGCACGGAGAGGACAATAATGACGTTAACGTTATCTGTGGCCAATGCAACCGGTCGTTTTCATGTCCCGCATATCTGAAGCGTCATGTTACCACAGTTCACGATGGAGAATGGCGTTTCAGATGCCCTCTTTGCGGAATTGGATTCATGGGGAAGAAGGAGGTTGATCGCCATGTCAACTCTTTTCACAAAAAACTTAATCCGTTTGCATGTGAGGTGGAAGGATGCTCGAAAAAATATTCGACTAACTATCAATTAAAAGAACATATGAAGAGATCGCATGGACCTAGAACAAATAAATGTTCCACTTGTGACTATGGTAATTATTAATCATTTTCGAATTCTCTTTTGTTTTCGAACCTAAAGATATTTACCATTTTAATTCCATGGTGTTTTATAATTTATATTTTAGCATGTGCCGACCCAGGTCTCCTTAAAAGACATGAAGCGAATCACGAGAAAGGTTTTCACCAGTGTGAACAGTGTGGGAAGAGCTATACAACTTTAAAGTGCTTTTATCAACATTTAAGACTGGCTCATAAAATTGTAACTAGAAGAGTAAAAAAGCAGGTCAATTTATCACCGTTTATTGCAAGTATTGAAGCTAAGAAAAATTGTCAAGACGGTTCCCAGAACTCAGACTCACAGGATGGACTCAATGACATAGAAATAGAAAACGAAGATGAAGAGGCATTTCAAGAAGACTCTGAAACTAAAATCGAGCAGATTATCGAAGAAGAATCTAAAACGCAGAATAATGAGCAATCCTTTCAATAAGAACTTGTAGAGGTTGTAA